>JAIUZE010006669.1:0-17077 GCA_022085475.1 Heliosperma pusillum
TTTGAGGGTGTCACCTGCCCCTTCAAAACATTCTTGAGATCGAGCTTTTCGATTGTTGGGGAGTTGATTTCATGGGACCATTCCCCAACTCTTGTGGGAATGAGTACATTTTGGTAGCGGTGGACTATGTGTCCAAGTGGATTGAAGCCGTTGCCACCCCAACAAATGATGCTAAGGTTGTTATCAAGCTCTTCAAAAACACTATCTTTCCGAGATTTGGGACCCCAAGGGTGGTGATTAGCGACGGGGGTTCGCACTTTAGGAAGAGCACTTTCAAGATCTTGCTTTCTTCCCATGGTGTCACTCATAAGACCGCTCTTGCCTACCACCCTCAAACTAGTGGGCAAGTGGAGGTCTCAAACCGTCAAATAAAAGCCATCTTGGAGAAGACCACTAGCAAAGGTAGAAAGGATTGGTCTCAAAAGCTTCCGGATGTTCTATGGGCCCTTCGCACCGCCTTCAAAACTCCCCTCGGCACAACTCCCTACAAGCTTGTCTATGGCAAAGCTTGTCACTTGCCAATCGAGTTGGAGCACAAGGCATGGTGGGCCTTAAAGGAAATGAACTTTGACATTGATATGGCCGGAGAGTTACGTTTTCTCCAAATGATCTACGAGGAGCTAAGACTTGATGCCTACGAGAGCTCAAAGATCTACAAGGAGCAAACAAAGAAATGGCATGACGCCAAATTGGTTGATAAAGATGTAAAAGTGGGTGACCAAGTCTTACTCTATAATTCTAGAGTCAAGTTGTTTCCGGGAAAGCTACGCTCGAGATGGTCGGGTCCTTTCAAAGTTATCGACATTTCACCACATGGAGCTTTTGAACTTTGGAGCGAAGAAGGTGGTAATTTCAAAGTCAATGGGCATCGAGTGAAAAGATATTTTGATGGAGATGAAAAAGGAACGGTGGAAGTACTCTTCCTTGGGGATCCACTTCCCGAGGAGGAGTCTTGTTTGTAATCTCTTGTGAATTGATAGGTTTGGTGGAGTCCCTCAACAACCACCAATTTTTTTGTATATAGCATGCATATTAGGAGTAGTTGTGAAGATTTGGTTTTGTGTACTCGGGTATTTCGTCTTTGGAAGAAGTCTTAGGTAGGTTTGAAACATTTGTAGTCGGGTTTGGATCGAAACCGTGTCTTTGGGAATATGTTGGTTGGGTAGATATTGTTGGTGACATGGGTTTCTTTGGGAATTTGTTGTGATTTTGAAGGGCGACGGTGAAGAAGGGAAGAAGTGCTCCAGGCCGGTCGACCGGCAGCCGGTGCCTAGACCGGCCCAGAGCACTCCAGAAGGTTAATGTTGAAGATTGTTATTTGAAGAGCAGGTGTCCCAGGCCGGTAGACCGGCAGCCGGTGTGCCGACCGGCCTGGAGCACATTATCATAAGAGTTGAGTTTTTGCAAATTTTTGGCCTGTATTCTGTGCCGGTGGACCGGCGGCCGGTCTGACAGCCGGCCCAGAGCACGCATGACTGAAATTTTGAAAGTTGAATTTTTTTGAGCTGTGTTCCTGGCCGGTGGACCGGCGGCCGGTGTGCCGACCGGCCAGGAGCACCTGAACACTTGATTTATTCAAAAGCCAAAAAAATCGAAAAATTGCCTTGGGGTCCAGGCCGGTCGACCGGCGGCCGGTGCCTGGACCGGCCCAGAACTCACTTGTAAGCCTAAATTCAGTCGTGAAGCTTCTTTTTTCCCTCATTCTACTTCATTCTTCTTTCTTTCTTCTTCTTTCTTCCTTCAACAAACCCCACAAAAATTCCCAAACCTCACAAAAACTCACTAAAATCTCCACAAAACTCCATCACTCCAACATTCAACCCACTAATTAACCCACTACATCACCCAAATTTATCCCACATCTCAAAAACCCCAATTTTTCCTCTTTCGATTGACTACTCGAAAAAGCTTCATGGCTCAACAACCACCAAGGAAAAGAACAAGGGCTCAGCTTGAGGCGGAGTTGGAGGCTAGGCTCCAGCAAGTAACGGCGGGAATGGGTCCGGATAACGATTTTCCCGATATCGTCTTCGTAAGCGAAATCGCGAGAGGTAAATTTCAATGTTTAAAACGCAGAAACCTTCCCCACTCCCGTTTTATTTGTCGGAATACTATGCGAAACCTCGGCCTTGATACGGTCACTCTTGAGCTTTTCAAAGGTTTGGGGATGGGGGAACTCTACGGTCAGCACTTCCGTACTTACCCTTGTATTACTTGGGAGTTTTTAAGTTCCTTTAGTCATGAGAAGGATAGGAATACGGGCATGGTCAAAATTGTTTCTTTTCGCCTTCTTAATACTGCATTTAACCTTTCCCTTGAGAAATTTTGTAAGGTTTTAGGGGTCAAATTTCATAAGTCATACAAAGTCCCCGAAAACTTTAATGTGAATGATGTTTGGACTGCTATCTCGGGAATGGAATTTGCGAAGGGAACTAAGAGGCCGGCAAATGCTTGCCACAATGTCCCTATTAGGTTTTGGCATCGGTTTATGGGTTGGACGTTGTTTGGAAGAGAGGAGTGTCACAACTTTAGGGCCGATGAGCTCTCGATTTTGGCGACTTATTTGTTCCAAAAGCCGAATAAGTTTGGAGTCAACATTGGTCACCATGTCGCTATCCACTTTCAGAAAATCTCCAATGACCCATTTAGCCCGACCGGAATCCATTTAGGAGGAATTGTCACCAAGATTGCTCTTGTCCTTTGTAGAGATGCTCTAGATGAGCGTAAATTGAGGTGTTTAGGGGGATGCTCCTTGTTGACGGAGGATTACATTTCAAAGAAGCTTGAGTGGGTAGTGAAGAGAGTTGAGGACGGGAAGACGTATTGGAGGATTCGAGGGGTCAATTCTATTCCCCTCCCGAATAGTGCGGCTATGAAAGTGGTTCCTGATAGCGCGCACTATCTTCTCCCCCTAGAGGAGGAGAACCCTCCACCACCACCTACTGAGGAAAACCCGGAAGATCCTTTAGCTCCAATTACCGCATTTAGGCGAGATCCTACTGCCCCCGTCACTACATATAGGAGAGAGGAGCAGGGCCCCACTTCCACCACCTTGCCTTATATGAACCCCTTTTATCATCTGCAGCAGTGGCGTCCTTGGCCCAATTCATCCCAACCCGAGGCATCCACTTCCACCACTCCCAGTTACCCACCTTTGGATCCTTCCTTGATCCAGTTCATGGCCGATATGACTTTGGCCTCCGAGGCAGCAGCTACGGAGAGAGAGGCAGCGGCTAGGGAAAGAGAGGCGGCAGCTAAGTGGCGAGAGGAGGAAGCTCGGGATAGAGCTCTTTTGTCGCAGAGGATGGACATGATGTATTATGACTTGGCTCTTGGCCAATACCCTTCTTACGATAATTGGTGTAGGGAGGGGTATAGGGAGCCAGTTGGCCCACATCCGCCCTATTTCATGTGGCCAGAGGGCGGGTATGACCAGGGTTCTAGGGTGTTCGGTGATTTCAATATTCAGCATGACTATTATTCTTCTGCACCGGTTTTTGCTCAGCCGGTAGTTGATGAGGAGGAGATGGACCAAGAGATTGCGGCACAGAATGCCGAGTGGTTTAACAATATGGGTCCCCGGTTCGAGATTGTGGAGGGTGGCGGCTCTGGTTTGGGAGTCAGGGATGTAGATGCGTCTTTTGCAGAGGCCAGTCATGGCCAATTTGATACTACATCCTCTGATTTCACTGGATACTCCCGAGGCCGGAAACCCATGAGTATGATCCCTTTTAATCCAAATCTTCATCATATTTATATTTTCGCATGCATTTAGATAGTTGTATTATATCTTAGTTTAGTTATCCATTTAGTTGCATCCATTTAAGCTTGCATTAGAATTTAATTTTGTAACATATCGTCACATGTTAGCCTTGCATCCATATAGCGTAGTTGCATTTTGTTTGGTGTCATTTTTAGACTTTCCCGTGGTTGGTACCCCCATGAGGGACGTGCATTTATGCATTTTACCGCCACGACGAGACTCCGATATGGCACACTAGACTTTCCTGTGGGAGGTACCCCCATGAGGGGCTTGCATTTATGCACCTTACCACCGCAGTGAGACTCTAGATTAGCATATAGTGTAGTTTGCATTTTCTCAGATCATGCCTTTGTATTATATCATTTTGCATTTAGTTTTAGGAATTTTATTTAGTTCATGCATTTACTTAGAGCTAACCCTCTTGTATATATTGTTCATATTGTGATTACTCATCAAAAATCAAAAACCCCAAAAACAAGTTTTTATTTTTCAAAATATTTAAAAACCCAAAAACATGTTATTTGCTTTGAATTCACCCCTCACACCATGTAAATGCTAAGTGTGGGGAGGGAATTCCCAAAAATTTGAAAAACCCAAAAAAAATTGTTTTGTTTTCCTTTTCTTTTTTTTCCCTCCTTTTGTATTTGAGTCACTTACTCGGGGACGAGTAAGACTTAAGTGTGGGGAGGATTTTATTTCCTTTGTATATATCGTTGATTTTTGAAAAAAGTTGAAAAATGCCTAAAAATCAAAAAATTTGAAAATTTTCCAAAAAATAGATGTTTAGATTAGTTTGTGCACTGAAACTATTCAGAAAAGACAACTAAACAATGACAAATTGAACTAAGGTTAAGACACTTGCAATTACTCTGTTTCTGTTTGAATTGATTGTTAAATGACAAGGATAGGACCTTAACCAAAGCACAAAGCCAATGATTGAGGGTTGAACCTTGATCCCAGCACACAGCTAAGGACCCAAGCTCACTTCCAAGCACAAAGCAAAGGAAGTTGTCTCAAGCACACAGCCAAGAGATTGCAACAGAAACAAGGTTTCAGTTTTATGTTTTACTTCAAATCTGATTTGTATTTCATTAGGTGAAGGCCTTATATAGGCAGCAAGGATACATCTCAGACGTTAGGATACATCTAGGGCCACAAAGGCTTACAACATAAAACAAAATAACAGCTACAAACTTGCAGAATACTGACATAAAGTAGATAAAGCAGAAAAGCAGTTTCTAAAGGGACAATCTTCCTTAATTGTTTTGATCAGGTGTGTCTTGGATGAAGAGTGGACTTTCAAGTTTGGGTTTGTGAGCCAAACTGAAGTAGGATGGCTCCCAAAGATGTGCTGAAGGTCCCTCACGCATTGCTTGTTCAAAAGAGGAAGGTTGACAGTGACATATTAACTACTGCACAAAAGGCTGAAATCTGGACAGTCTGAAGTTGTCCCTAAGCTAACTCTTTGTGTGTTTGTTTCTTGGAAGGGAAGTCCTGGGGAAAGTTGTAGAGGACCTTCCCAAGACATAGGTTTGAGGGTTGGTTAGGCTTGTTTGATTGTGTGAGGCCCCCATGGACCCTGTTTAGAAAGGCTGTGATAGGCTGTTTTTGGCTGAGGGCTGTTTTTGTTGTGTTGGGTTTGTTGGGCTGTTGGCTGTGCCTTGTTGTGGCTTAGTCTTGGGAAGTGGATGGCTAGGCTTTGTTCTGGTTGTGGTGGTGTTGTCTTAGCAGGCTTGAAGTGGTTGTGGCTTGGACTGAATAGGACATTGTCATAACTGGTCATGGTGTTGTCTGAAAGGATGTTGTTGTCTTGAATGGTGTTGATGTCTTGATGTTGAGTCTTGTCTTGAGCTCGTGTCTTGGCTTGGTCACATACTCCTGTTGCAACCTCCTTTTCTTGAAAAGGATTTGCCCTCAAATCTTCCTCACCTTCATCATCTGATTCACCATGGTAAGGGCTCAGGTCTCCAACATTGAAAGTACCATGTACCCCATAGCTTCCTGGTAGATCCACCTTGTAAGCATTTGTGCCTATCTTCTCCAATATCTCAAATGGTCCATCAGCTCTTGGCATGAGCTTGTTTCTCCTCTTGTCTGGAAATCTCTCTTTTCTTAAATGCAACCATACAAGATCCCCTGCCTTGAACTCCCTTGCTTTCTTAGGTCCCTTGGACCTAGCCTTGTACAACTCATTGGACCTTTCAATCTGCTTCTTGACTTGCTCATGAATCTGTATCATTTGCTCAACTCTTTTCTTTGCATCATAGCTTGCCTTGTTTCCTTTGACTGGTGCTAGGTCTGTAGGCATGAGAGGATTAGTGCCATAAACTGTTTCAAAAGGACTTTTACCTGTGCTGCTGGAGGGAGCTCTGTTGAAGGCAAACTCAGCTTGTGCTAGCTTGAGGTCCCAATCTTTCAATGACTTAGAAACAATGCTCCTTAAGATCTTTCCTAGTGTTCTGTTAGTGACTTCTGTCTGCCCATCAGTTTGGGGATGGTGAGAAGTACTAAACAATAACCTAGTCTTCAATAGCTTCCACAAGGTTCTCCAGAAATGGCTCATGAACTTTGTGTCTCTATCTGAGACAATGCTTCTAGGGACCCCATGTAACTTGACAACCTCCCTAAAGTATAGTTCAGCTACCCCCAATGCATCCTCAGTCTTCTTACAAGCAATGAAATGTGCCATCTTGCTGAATCTATCTACAACCACCATGATTGAATCCTTTCCCCTTTGAGTTCTAGGTAAGGCTACAATAAAGTCCATACTGAGGTCTTCCCATGGCTTGTTGGGTACTGGAAGTGGTGTGTAAGGGCCTGCTTGAAAGTGTGCCTTGGCTAGTTGACAAGATCTGCATCTCTTGAGGGCATCTTGCACATCACTGAGCATCTTAGGCCAATAGAACTGATCTTGTAATATGTCATAGGTCTTCTGTACCCCAAAGTGACCAGCAAGGCCATTGGAGTGAACCTCTTTGACCAGTAGTCCCCTATAAGGTCCCTTAGGCACACACAGTTTGTTCCCATAGAATAAGTATCCTTCTTGAGCTGTGTATTTGCTCCCTTTCTTGACTTGCCCTTCTTGATGTACCTCCCATTCATGCTTGAAGTCTGGGTCTTCTTGATAGAGCTCTTTCATAAATTCAAACCCCAACACCCTTTGCTCCATGAAGGTCAACATTACAGACCTTCTAGACAATGCATCAGCTACAACATTGTTCTTACCCTCTATATACTTGCTGGAGAATGAGAAGGATTGCAAGAACTCTACCCATTTGGCATGCCTGGGGTTGAGTTTGTGCTGTCCATTGATGTATTTGAGAGCCTCATGATCAGAATGAAGCACAAAAGGCTTAGGCTTCAAGTAGTGTCCCCAATGATTCAATGCCCTCACAATGGCATAGAATTCCTTGTCATATGTGGAATAGTTAAGCTTGGCCCCATTTAGCTTCTCACTGAAGTATGCCACAGGTTTCTTTTCTTGAGTAAGCACAGCTCCTATGCCAAGACCACTGGCATCACACTCTATCTCAAAGAGTTTGTTAAAATCTGGTAGAACCAATATTGGAGATTTACACAATAGCTCTTTGATCAGATTGAAGGACCTTTCAGCCTTCTCATTCCACTTGAACTCTCCCTTCTTCATGCACTCAGTAATAGGGGCCATGATTGAGCTAAACCCTTGTATGAACCTCCTATAGAAAGATGCCAACCCATGGAAACTTCTAACATCAGTAACAGTTTGGGGAATGGGCCATTCCTTGATTGCTTGCACCTTCTCAGGATCAACTGCTACTCCTTTCTTAGAGATGATGAACCCAAGGAAGTAAACCTCAGGCTGCATGAAGGTGCACTTCTCTAGCTTGCCATACAACTTGTTCTCTCTTAGGACCTCAAACAACAACTTCAGATGTTGCAAATGTTCTCCCTTAGTTGAGCTGTAAATAAGAATGTCATCAAAGTAAACCACTACACATTTGCCTAAGTAAGGCCTTAGGACTTCTGTCATCAACCTCATGAAGGTGCTAGGGGCATTAGACAACCCAAAAGGCATCACCAACCATTCATAGAGCCCATGTTTAGTCTTGAAAGCTGTCTTCCATTCATCCCCTGCTCTTATCCTCACTTGGTGGTAGCCCTGCCTCAGATCAATCTTAGTGAACACTTGAGCCCCACTTAGCTCATCCAGAATATCATTAAGTCTAGGTATGGGAAACCTATACTTGATGGTAATGTTGTTGATGGCCCTACTGTCAATGCACATACGCCAAGTCCCATCCTTTTTGGGCACAAGCAAGGCTGGTACAGCACAAGGACTGAGGGACTCTCTGACATAGCCCTTGTTGAGTAGTTCACCTACTTGAAGTTGGAGCTCTTGTGTAGCCTTAGGGTCACTCCTGTAGGCTGGCTTGTTGGGTAAGATAGCTCCAGGCACTAGGTCAATGTGGTGCTCTATCCCTCTAAGTGGTGGCAGTCCACTAGGAAGCTCAGTAGGGAAGACATCACCATAACTTTCTAGGATAGATTTGACCTCTTCAGGGATATCAATGATACTCATCCCAGTCTCCTTGACTAGCAATATGTATACAGGTTGTAGCTCACTTAGCTCTTGTGCTATTTCTGATTCACTTATCAACATGACTTCTTTGGAAGCCTCACTCATGGGGTTTGGGTTGATCTTTAAAGCAGGTGGTAAAGGTGCTAGGGTGATCTTCTTCTTCCCATACTTGAAGGTGTAGGTGTTGTCCCTCCCATGGTGTATGGCATCCCTATCAAACTCCCATGGTCTCCCAAGCAGAAGGTGACATGCATCCATAGGTAGAACATCACAAAGACTCTCATCCACATACCCTTTACCAATTGAGAAAGGTATAACACATTGTTTATCCACCTTGATCTCAGCCCCTTTGTTTAGCCATCTGAGTTTGTAAGGTAGGGGGTGGTCTTTGGTGGGTAGAGCTAGCTTGTCTATCAGTGTTTTGGAGGCCACATTAGTGCAGCTTCCCCCATCAATAATGAGGTTACATACTCTACCCTTGATGGTACATCTGGTCCTAAAGATCTGGTGTCTTTGGTCCTCTTCCAAAGGTTGTGGTTGAGTATGCATTACTCTCCATGTTACCAAACTTAAACCTGCATCAGGCTCTATCAACTCCTCACTAGCCTCTACCTCAGGCTCTTCCATCTCTTCATCACAGACCAACACTTCATCATCTCCCCAATGGATTACTTCTAGGGTACTCAGAGCCCTTTTAGATGGACATTCTCTAGCAAAATGTCCATACCCTTGACATTGAAAGCACTTTTTGAGAGGGGTAGTCTTCCTTTGGCCTGCCTCAACAGCCTTGCCTTTATCAAGGTTGAAAGGGGTCTTAACAGGAACCACAGGTTCTCCTATCTTGACTCCTACAAAAGGTTTGAAGGTGGGGGTTCTGGAAGGTGTCTTAGAAGCACTGGCCTTTCCTTTTCCCAATTTTTCTACCCTCAAAGACAAGTTGACAGCTTCCTCAAAGGAGTATATGTTTTGTAGCCTGACTTTACTAGCTATCCTTTCATCCAACCCCTCTAAGAACCTTGCTATCTTTTGTTCAGATTTCTCAACAACCTCACATTGCAAAGTGAGTTGTTCAAAGTCTCTTAGGTAGGACTCTAAAGGTCTTTGGTCTTGCTTTAGGTGAGTAAGCTTAATGAACATGTCTTGAGTGTAGTCCCTAGAGACAAACTTAGCTCTCATTTTCTTTTTCAGTTTGAGCCATGACTTTACAGGTTCTTTCCCTTCCCTAACCCTCAAGGTTTTCATGTTTTCATACCATAGTGAGGCATAGCCTTTTAGTTTCATGATAGCAACCTTAAAAGCCTTTCTATCAGTGTATCCTTTAAACTCAAAGACTCTTTCTACAGACCTTAGCCAATCTAAGAAATCATCAGGGTTCAAGCTACCTAGAAAGTCAGGAATCTCTACCTTGATATCTTTGTCTTGGTGTCTGAGAAGACTGTGATCTGAGCCATCTGAATCTGACATTTCAAACTGATCTACAGGTTGTCTCCTCCTTCCTCCACCTTGTGGGAAAGGTGCTCCTCTTCCTCGACCTCTGCCTCCCCTTATATCATTGTTCTGTTGGCCCTCAAGGAGTTCATTGACAGATCTAGAGACCTCCATTACAGTTCTGACAAGATCTTGAACTGTGTTTTCAAGACCTGTGATTCTCTCTTCACTCATGGTTGTATTTTGTGTTTTTAATGTAGTTAGGTAGATGAACTCACAAACCAAAGCTCTGATAACCAATTTGCACTGAAACTATTCAGAAAAGACAACTAATCAATGACAAATTGAACTAAGGTTAAGACACTTGCAATTACTCTGTTTCTGTTTGAATTGATTGTTAAATGACAAGGATAGGACCTTAACCAAAGCACAAAGCCAATGATTGAGGGTTGAACCTTGATCCCAGCACACAGCTAAGGACCCAAGCTCACTTCCAAGCACAAAGCAAAGGAAGTTGTCTCAAGCACACAGCCAAGAGATTGCAACAGAAACAAGGTTTCAGTTTTATGTTTTACTTCAAATCTGATTTGTATTTCATTAGGTGAAGGCCTTATATAGGCAGCAAGGATACATCTCAGACGTTAGGATACATCTAGGGCCACAAAGGCTTACAACATAAAACAAAATAACAGCTACAAACTTGCAGAATACTGACATAAAGTAGATAAAGCAGAAAAGCAGTTTCTAAAGGGACAATCTTCCTTAATTGTTTTGATCAGGTGTGTCTTGGATGAAGAGTGGACTTTCAAGTTTGGGTTTGTGAGCCAAACTGAAGTAGGATGGCTCCCAAAGATGTGCTGAAGGTCCCTCACGCATTTCTTGTTCAAAAGAGGAAGGCTGACAGTGACATATTAACTACTGCACAAAAGGCTGAAATCTGGACAGTCTGAAGTTGTCCCTAAGCTAACTCTTTGTGTGTTTGTTTCTTGGAAGGGAAGTCCTGGGGAAAGTTGTAGAGGACCTTCCCAAGACATAGGTTTGAGGGTTGGTTAGGCTTGTTTGATTGTGTGAGGCCCCCATGGACCCTGTTTAGAAAGGCTGTGATAGGCTGTTTTTGGCTGAGGGCTGTTTTTGTTGTGTTGGGTTTGTTGGGCTGTTGGCTGTGCCTTGTTGTGGCTTAGTCTTGGGAAGTGGATGGCTAGGCTTTCTTCTGGTTGTGGTGGTGTTGTTTTAGCAGGCTTGAAGTGGTTGTGGCTTGGACTGAATAGGACATTGTCATAACTGGTCATGGTGTTGTCTTAAAGGATGTTGTTGTCTTGAATGGTGTTGATGTCTTGATGTTGAGTCTTGTCTTGAGCTCGTGTCTTGGCTTGGTCACATACTCCTGTTGCAGTTTGTATATAGTCTATTTTGTATATATTGCCGTGTGTTTCTTTTTATCTCCATCCATAGGTGCGCCCCACATCATAAGAGGCACGAAAAAGGGAAAATGAAGACGCTTTGGTGAGACCTTTCCTATTTCTCTTCTCCCTTATCTCCTTTTCTTCTTATTTGAGGATGAGATGTGTTGATGACGATGGTGTGAATTTTGTTGATTGGCGTGTGTGCCACTTGTGTGCTGTTAGGAGATAGCATTAGCTTATGTGTCATATAGTCGGTTAGAGCATGTGCATTTAAGTTGTATATATGCTAGATTGCATCATGGCATATAGTTGCATTTAGAAAAATGTTTTAATAATTGTCTTTTTGGAAAACTTGTTGAATGTGCATAGTCCCTTTTTGCTACTTTTTTATTCATAAAGTGTTCATCTTAATCGTGGAATTTTAGACGCCCTGGGTTGTGCATTTTTAGTGAGTTTTAACCCGTCTACTAATGCCGAGTCACGAGTTTGCGCTTATTCCACCTCGACAACCTCGATTGATGTGATTATTCCGATGGTAGAAAGGATTCTTAGGTGACCGTTCTTGCTATGCAACCAACCATGATTCATTGTTCTTCCACTTTTGCTCAAAAAAGGAAACAAATCAAACAAGCTGAAAATATTGAGTCAATTATCATCTTTTCTTGTTTTCGTCGAGGAAGTGCAAAACGGAACTTCTAGGGATTCTAGTGGGCCCATATCTAGGCCCCTTTTCGATGCCACTACGGTGGGGATACCCCTATTGTTGGTTCCGACCGCATGTCCTTGACGGAAACCGTGTGCTTTCATGCCAAAAATTGCAAACCAAAATGCAAATCAAAAAGAAAGAAAAAGAAAAAGAAAGCAAAGTGTGAAATGAAAAGTTTTGCAAGCACTTAGACTCAAATCTCAATTTCCTTTTATCCTTCTTGAATCATTTACCTTTGAAGTTGCATAGTGAGACGGGACGACCCTTGTGTCTCATTTATTTGAGAAACGTGAATTCCATATGCTATTGTGCTTAATAACGTCACGAGGATTTCATTTCCATCTTCCATTTTATCGCTTTTGGCCAAGCAAATAGTAGACGGGGTTCGAAATTTTCATTAGACTTGCACCGCTAGGAGGCGAATATTTTTCCATGCTTTATGATATTAGTGGCTTATAAGGATCATGCATTATTTAGACGGTTTTCCTTTTAGATATTTCCGTCACATGGATGAGGCATGTGATTTTTCTTTTGTTAGATGCATCTTTGTAGTGTTCTTACGTGTTTTTCATTTGGATGCGTCGAAATTTTGAGCAAGCCCCTACTTGCCTTGCAAGGAAGTACTCTACCTCATGAGTATCTCGTTGTGAGTTGAAGGGACGGAGGAGGCCCGTTAATTGCCTACCGTCGGATATTATTAGTAGTTTAGGTTGTAGCATTAGTATTAGTGTAGTGTTGAATAAGGGTACTTATGGGTCTCGAATTTTGTTTACTTACTCGAGGACGAGTAAGTCTTAAGTGTGGGGAATTTTGATAAGCATTTAATTAGTCACATTTTTCCCTCTTTTTCGTCCCCATTTCGGTCCGTTTACACGGATTTGCGTGCCCTTAATTGCATTTTGCTCCCCCATTTCCCGTACTATGAATGTCGGTCTTAATTTGTAGGAATTAAGGCGGAAATGAAGAAATCGGAGCAATAAGGTCTTGCATGAGTCGGGATTCGAAGATGAGATGAAGAAGTGAAGAAATGAGCCCCCAGGTGGTGCAGGCCGGCCTACTGACCGGCGGCCGGCCCACCGGCCCAGACCACAACTCCACTAATGAAAGAAGATGAGAAAGAGAAGAAAAGGCCCAGGTAGCGCCGGCCGGTCGACTTGCGGCCGGTCGACTACCCGGCCTGCACATACAACAGAATGCCCATGAGAGTGAAATGGTGCTCCAGGCGGGTGGGGGACCGGCGGCCGGTCGACCGGCCGGGACCCCCCATTCTCCATACTTAGAAGAATTTTGAAGATTTTGAAGACGAAGTTACTGAAGTTACTGATGTGCTCCGGGCCGGTCAGAGGCCCGGCGGCCGGTCGACCGGCCAGGAACACAAGACTGAAAATTCGCCTCTTCTTCTAATTTCTTCCTTAATTTCGAGATACCTATATATACCCTCCCCCTATTATTTTGTAAGCAGCTTTTACATTCCTCTTAGCACAAAACCCTAGATATTTGTAGCCTCTATTAAGTACTAATTACTCTCCTAATCTTTCCCTAATTAAGCTTAGTTTCTCATTTCAAGTTGTTAGATCTAGTCTTTCCTAGGAGATTATTTCAGTTTTGGGGTTTGTATTGAGGATTCTAAGGGTGAAGACATTCTCCCTCTTCATTAATACAAGCTTGTTGGTATTAAATTTCTCATCTTTTTTGTTGTTTATGCAATTAATTTCCAATTCTAGTTTATTGTTTATCATTTGATTGTTTTAATTGTTCATCTCATAGCATGATGTTTATTGAACTACTTCTTGCCTTTAGTGCTTTGATTCCCCTTAGTATGTGTGAGTAGTTCTCCTCTAGGGTTTAGGGGGAGCCTAAGGGAGGATTATGTGGGGTATTAGGTTGGTTAATTAGTAAGTTTGTGGCAAATAATTTGGGTATTGCTCATATGTGTAGTTCTCCTCTAGGGTTTAGTGTTTGATGAAATGTGTAAACGAAAGTTGCCCATTTTATCAAGCATGGTTTGATTATTTCTTAAGCGACGGTGGTAGAAATGATTAGACTAGTGTTTATATTGGTGATTTGAGACAAATGCGATGGCTTTGTTGATGATTATTGATTGTTGAGACATTAGCAATAGATTTTGCTCGAATTACTTACCCATTTGCTAATTACCCGACTAGCCCATTAATCCCCCTAAGGTGAACCCTTCACCTTAGTCTTTCCCTTAATTGTTTTCATCATTATTATTTAGCTATAACTTGTTTTTCCTAGTTTTTAGTTAACTTTCCAATCCAACAATTATTAGGCTAGAATAGGACGCGATCAAGCTAGTAGTTGACCCCCTCCATCCTCGTGGATTCGACCCCTTTATACTACTTATTTTGGGTTATTTTTGATGTTTGTTTTGACGACGAAACCATCATCAATTCCTCACTCGCAGGTCCACATCACCCCTTGCGAGAGTTGTGATGTTTCTTAGACCCTGCAAATGATTGCACAGATGAGAACCACAACCAGTATCTAATACCCAAGTTCCGAAACTTGCATGGTTAATCTCAATCATATGAATAAAAGAAGAAGACATACCAACAGGAGAGACGCGGCCTGCTTTTATGTCCTCACGGTACACGGGGCAGTTCCTCCTCCAATGCCCCAGCTTGTGGCAATGGTTGCACGCCACGTGTACCGTCATCGCTTCTTTGTATTGCCTTGTGAGCTAAACCACCGCTAGTCTCACCAGCCCATCTTGCCTTGCCCTGTCCTTTTGAATTTTGTCGGCTTCCTACAGCTAGTTGGCCTTAGCCTGCCCTTACCTTTGCCCCTGTTGGCAATCATGGAGGCGTCCTGTTTCAGACTCACCACTCAATTTCAGATCACTCTCTGTCTGTACAAGGAGTGACTGGAGCTGATGAAGACTCTTCTCATATCATTCATATAGTAATTTGCCCAGAAAAGGGCAAAACCATCATGAAGTGAATGAAGAACGCGGTCTATGACGATCTTCTCATCGATTTTGCAACCAAGTGCCTCCAGTTTCTCGACATTCTCAATCATATCAAGAATGTGTGGGCTAACCACTTGGCCCTTCTGGAGTTTTGCCTCAAAGAAGCGACAGGTATGCTCAGAGCTAACGATCCTCGGAGCTTTCGAGAACTCGTTAGAGAGCGTGGTGAAAATCTTATTCGCACCATGGGCAATGAATCGCCTTTGCAAATTTGATTCCATTGAAAAAATGAGTACGTTCTTTATCGCACCCGCCTCCATCATGAAATCACTATAAGCAAGTGATTCATTAGCTCCTGCATTGGGGCCTGGGTTGGGCGGTAGTGGCTCAGTCAAGTACTTGAGCTTACCGTCAGCAATGGCAGCATTCCGTAATGCCGCCTCTCAGTCCGCAAAGTTGGACCCGTTATTCTTCAGTCGTGTTGACTGATTCATAGTGTCCATGAACATCTTAAGCCAGGACTCACGTCCGAGCGTGGCACTTGGCATTGGGTCATCAGTATGGCCAGCCATTTTGTTATTTAGCAGTTATATCTGTATATAACGAATTCAAAAACTGTGAAAAAGAAAATAAATATGATAAGTATTCATCGTTTTAAATTTTGAGTCTAATGGAAAAACTGTTTAATGCGATGACTCGTGCATTTATACAATTGACCTCCCTCAAGAATTATATAAATGATCCCAAGACTCAATTTCTGTAAATTGATAAGCCAACCTCTTGGCTAATTCTACTTTTAGAATTCCTGGTCGATAAATTTCTGTAAATTCTATCTTTAATCCATCATAATCACGAGATATTACTTGTACTATAATGTTGAGATAAAAATAGGTCAACACTCACTACTTACCCAACGTAGAAGGGGTCATATTAGGACTTCCGACGAAGAAGGGGTTCATAATAGTTTTCCCTATAAAGACTAGTCTCAATTTTATTTATAGGGGAAGGTCCCAGCATCTTAACTTTAACTCATTTTAAGTGAACGAATGTCTAGCAACTCGAGAATAATTTAAACTAAGGTGATGGCCCTAAAAGCGAGTGACATCTGTATGTCCAAGATTAAAATATTCAAACTGTATGAATCATTTGTCATGCATTTTTAGGTGGTTTGGTTTAGGCGGAATATGATGCAATTATCTATCATGTGAATAAAGCAACGAGAATGGAAAAATAAAACGCAAAATAAAACACCTAGTGTGGCCTAACTACGAAAATGAACAAAATAAAAGTTTGGAATCAATCCTTATGGACCCGAGAAGCTTGACTTGATTTTCCACCTTGGTCCATATAGCGGGAGTGAGCCATCCGATCTCCATCTTGAATCTTCTCAAAATACATTTTAAAAATTACAAATGTAAACCTATTTACATTCTAATTCAAAATGATTCCAAAAATTAAAATTACAAAGGGGAGATACGAGATCTCAAAATACAACCAAGACTATGTTTCCATCATTACGAAAACATCATCTACTAAGGCCACACTAGTAAATTACAACTGATTGTACAAAAATGCGTAAAATTAAACCATTCAAACAACATTCAACATAATAAAAGCATCAACTAAAATTAATCATACAAACCATAATGCATAAATTATGTTGATTAATTATCCAAACCACCATTAAATCATGTGACGATTCCGTAATCCATCACTAGATTTCAATCAAAATCCAATGAAATTCATAATCAATATGAATAACAACAACATTATTTTAAACATTTTTAAAATAACATGGTATCAAAAATTTGTGAACTTTTTCACAAAAACAATCATACATTATCTTAATAATGTACAAAACAAAAACCGGTATAAGAAAAAAAACGAAATTTTTTTTTTCTTTTTATAATTACTGTTCATACGTGAACAGTAGTGTATGAACAGTAGCAGGTACCCAAAAGTTTTTTTTTCTTTTCTTTCTTTTCTCTCGGTTTATAACAAAACCAGAAAAACTTTACAAAAAAAAAACTTGCAGTTGCTGCCATTTAAAAAAAAAACTGATTTATTTTTTTTTTTTTTTTCTGTGAACAGTACATGAACAGTACACAGGCAGAAAAAAAAATCAAATTAATCGGTTTTAATTCGATCATGCTTATATTAACTAGATCGGTACAAACAAAACAATATCTAATCGATATTAAACATTGATACAAAACTAAATGATTCAAATTAACCTTTTAACATGAATATCTAGATCATTTTATACCGAAAATATAAAGCAAAAGATGTT
>JAIUZE010006670.1:0-11732 GCA_022085475.1 Heliosperma pusillum
TAAGCTACGTCGGAGCGAATAAAAAAGATTAGAGACAGAAAGAGCCTGGAACAGGCGCAGCAGAAGGTGCGTCCTCTGGAAGAGGCGCAGCACTCGGTGCGTCTGTTCCTGAGTTGATTTCTGGCTGTGAAGCCAAAATCGCAATCAGTTAGTATTTTGCTTGTGTATTTACGGTTTATTAATGATCTATAAGTCGAATTTAAGTGATTTAATAGATTAAATTACACTAATTATATCAAAGACGAATCTAGAGATTTGATATGAACAAATCTAACCTTTAAAGACACAATTTGATAGATGACAAAAACCCACTAATATTGATTATTAGGCATCCAAGACGAGTCAAACTATCTAAATATGAAATTATGATGAAAGACGATTTATAAGAAATAATAAAAACTAATAAAGGTTTTGAAAAGGTTTGAGCATAAATTCGACATGAATCTTACATTAAATGAAATAAATAAAATAGAATACAAAAGATGGGTTAAAACAACTTCAGACTTACATGTTGATGAAACGAGATATGAACTAAAGTTACGATTTAGCGATAACTCGACTCGAATGTAAAGAAAGTGCCCTCGTAAGAGGATCGATTGATTAATTAAGATTGATTATTGTTGAGTTGGTCAAGTTGGTAGGTCAATGCAATAACGTGACGAGAAACCAGAAGGATCTGAGCTTACATGGTCGATTGATGAAGCACGTAGCTGCACTACAAGAAAACACCATTCAGGCGACTGAAGTTGGCGACTGAATTTAGTCGCCAAAATGAATTTTGCGAGTGAAATCAGTCGCCAAGGCCCAGTGGCAGGCCTTAGTAGCCAAATAGAATTCGGTCGACTGATTTCAGTCGCTAAATTTGGCGACTGACAAAAGCGTCGCCAAATTGTCAAAATTGGCGACTGTTTGTAATAGTAGTCGCCAAATTGGCGACTGAAATCAGTCTCCTATCGACAGTTTCAGTCACCCAATTGGCGTCTGCATGGGTCCTTCGGTCGCTAAATTGGCGACTGAATTCAGTCGCCATGGCCAGTAAAACAGAATTTGTTCTGCAAAAAGCAGGGGCTTTGGCGACTGAAAACAGTCGCTATAAGACCATTTCAGTCGCCAAAACCCCTACCTTTTTGCAAATAAAATTCTGTTATCATCCCGCCCGTTTCGATAGCGGCTTCTACTAATGATTTGGGAAACTCTTCTATAATCGTTATGTGATCGGTTATATGCATGCTATGCAACACCCACATTTTAATCCTAACATGTGAGCTTAGACTATGTCGGTGAACATGTAATTTAGCAATCAATTATGTCAAATAACGATTTTAAGACTGATTGCATATGAGAAGACAGATAAATCATCCAAAGAATCATTCAATACAATGATTATAAAATAAATATTACAATTGATTACAACGAATACGGGATCTATGTTGGAAATATACCCAAAGGAAAGACTTAAAGAAAAGAAAGAAATTAAGCTGTGATATTAGGAAAAGAAAGAAATAAAGAAAGAAAAGAAAGAAAAGAAAGAAAGAAATTAAGAAAAGAAAGAAATAATAAAATTATCTTAAGACAGATTAACGACGATATTAGGAATTAATAGTGGATTAATTAGGCAATTAAGCTACGTCGGAGCGAATAAAGAAGATCAGAGACAGAAAGAGCCTGGAACAGGCGCAGCAGAAGGTGCGTCCTCTGGAAGAGGCGCAACACTCGGTGCGTCTGTTCCTGAGTTGATTTCTGGCTGTGAAGCCAAAATTGCAATCAGTTCGTATTTTGTTTGTGTATTTACGGTTTATTAATGATCTATAAGTCGAATTTAAGTGATTTAATAGATTAAATTACACTAATTATATCAAAGACGAATCTAGAGATTTGATATGAACAAATCAAACCTTTAAAGACACAATTTGATAGATGACAAAAACCCACTAATATTTATTATTAGGCATCCAAGTCGAGACAAACTATCTAAATATGAAATTATGATGAAAGACGATTTAAAAGAAATAATAAAAACTAATAAAGGTTTTGAAAAGGTTAAAGCATAAATCCGACATGAATCTTACATTAGATGAAATAAATAAAATAGAATACAAAAGATGGGTTAAAACAACTTCAGACTTACATGTTGATGAAACGAGATATGAACTAAAGTTATGATTTAGCGATAACTCGATTCGAATGTATAGAAAGTGCCCTCGTAAGAGGATCGATTGATTAATTAAAATTGATTATTGTTGAGTTGGTCAAATTGGTAGGTCAATGCAACAACGTGACGGGAACCCAGAAGGATTTGAGCTTACGTGGTCGATTGATCAAGCACGTAGTTGCACTACAAGAAAACAGCATTCAGGCGACTGGAGTTGGCGAGTGAATTTTGTAGCCAAAATGAATTTGGCGACTGAAATCAGTCGCCAAGGCCCAGTCGCAGGCCTTAGTTGCCAAATAGAATTCGGGCGACTGATTTCAGTCGCTAAATTTGGCGACTGACAAAAGCGTCGCCAAATTGTCAAAATGGCGACTGAATTCAGTCGCCCAATTGGCGACTGTTTGTAAAAGTAGTTGCCAAATTGGCGACTGAAATCAGTCTCCTATCGACAATTTCAGTCGCCCAATTGGCGTCTGCTTGGGTCATTCGGTCGCTAAATTGGCGACTGAATTCAGTCGCCATGGCCAGTAAAACATAATTTTTGGAGTAAAAAAGCAGGGGCTTTGACGACTGAAAACAGTCGCTATAAGACCATTTCAGTCGCCAAAACCCCTACTTTTTTTGCAAATAAAATTCTGTTATCATCCTGCCGTTTCATTATCATACCCTGCATGTACAATCAGTCGCCAATTTAGCGACTAAAAGCAGTCGCCAAAGTGCATTTCAGTCGCCAAATTGGCGACTGAAAGTAGTCGCCAAATTGGCGACGGAAAGTAGTCGCCCGAGTTTTTTTTACAGATTTTTTTGGAATTGCTTCAGCCGTTAAATTGGCGACTACTTTCAGTCGCCAATTTGTGTATTCATTTGCCAAATTGGCGACTAATTTAAGCGGTCGTCTTTTATTAGTCGCCCGAAATGAGAATTCTTGTAGTGTTGTCAAAATGCTTAGAGCAAGTTCTGGGATGCAAAGAGAGAAAATAAGGGGCGGAACACTCGCGTGCCTTAAAAGTGTGCACGAACCTCTCCTTATATAGGGAGATATCCGAAGAGTTTTAGAATAACTCGAACACGGAAAAAAATCTAGAAAATATCCCGGAAACAGGCAAAACGAGCCGGGAAAGAGGCGCAATAGGCATTGCGACTCTTGGAAGAGGTGCACCTCATGCTGCTTCATTTATAGAGCAGTTTCCTATTTTGAAAGAAAGATTTTTGCGTTTCTATTATGGAATTGTGGTAGATTTCGAATGCTTTCTAAATAAAATATGAATATATTTTACGAAAAAAGATTTTAAAGTTTGTCGACTATCGGGGAGGGTTGTTTAAAGTCCATTCGACTACGTACGAAAGCTCGCCATTCATAAGAAGGAGTCATACCTGAGCATCTTCTTATGAGGTTGCGATGTGAAGCTCGCCAGCCGTTGAAAGGGCGTATGTTGTGAGAGTCTTCCTGCCGTTGAATGGGCATGTTGTGAGAATCATCCTGCGTCTGTCTACATGTGAAATCTCGTGAGAATCTGTCTGTGTCTGTTTTCAGGCGGATTCTTACTGGGGATAGATACATTGAAAAGGATTTGGGTCCACAAGTAACAAACTTGTAATAACCAAACTCCTAAGTAGAGCTTTGCTGGGGCAAGGGTGCAGCAAGAGCTTTAACTCCGTTGGGGGTCGCTTGAAATTGCTTGAAATTGCTTTAACTCCGTTGGGGGTCGCTTGAAATTGCTTGAAATCGCTGAGTATTGTTTGACTTTGCCGCAATAGCTGAGGATTGCTTGAAATGCTTGAAATTGCTGAGGATTGCTTGAGTGCTGAACCTGCTGAGGATTGCTTGACGTGGTTGAAATTGCTGAAGATTGCTAGATTGCTGAGCTGTGAGAGACGGAAGAGTCGTCTTTCTTCTTACGCTGTATGTAGGAGATCGAGGTGGCAAGCGTCAAGCCCCAAGCTTACCTCGAGGGGCTGGAGTACAATTTTCCAATTTTGGCTATTGCATAGGAATGCAGGTGACACTGTCTCCGCACGCAGCGTTGTGGAGGGTGGTAAATCGGGTGAGGGCTACAGCCCTTGAGACACTAGTAGGTGACCGGGATCGACAGGTATGAACCTTTCGTTCCTTGTTCATTTTGAAGAGAAGTGATTTCTTTGTAAAGAGTCTTGGAGCGCGAGCTAGCAGAGTCTTGGAGAGGATAGCCTGTTTGTTGAGGGAGCTAGAGGACAGAGATACTGAGATTGTCGCTCTCGATACTCTAGCTGAGCTTGGTTATGGGGATTAGTTTGTCTTGTTTTGTTTGTAGATTTTGTATATTTTGGCTTGTTTTTGCACATTTTGGATTTTGTCTCGAGCGAGAGAGCCCCCAGTTTTGGATTTTGGACTTTGTTTTGGATTGTGAATTTGGATTTGTTTTCGGGATTTGCCTTTGGCTTTTGCTTTGTCTTTGGCTGGGCGAGAGCCCCCAGTTTCGGAGTTTTTGTTTTGGGCAAGAGCCCTCAGATTTTGGATTTTGATTCTGTTGGAACCCAATTTGATAGTTTTGATAATGACATGTGTTTACGTAATAATATGTTTTACTCGATATATCATATGCGTGTAATTGTGTGCTTTAGTCTTATTATAGCTAGCAACAATTATGAGAAGAAAAGATCAAAGTTAGGCATAACTTTGATAAAGTTTGTGAGACAAAGTTATAACAACTTCAGGAAATAACTTTGGAAGTGAACATGGAAGTTATAGCTAACCAGGCATAACTTTAAAGAAAATCGCTTCAAACAAGATCTACATAATACTACACAAGACTCGAGATGGAGGGTCTTTGTGATCAAGATGAAGAGATGATCCGTATACTGAAGATCTTTGTGAAGATTAGATAGTATAGGTCGTCATTCGGTAACTATTCCATTCGAGAGATTTTATGTTCAAAGGTATAGCTTTAGCCTATGACTTTGGATGATAAAATATTGATGCATGATTTTGGAAATAAAATGTTTTGAAATGTTTTCAAAAGTGAAAGAGTATTTTTATATTTATCAAAAGTTTTATTAGAGAATATATTTATGAGATTCTATTGGTTAGTAATAAAACTTATGGGTTGTCATGCTACCTAGGGTTTCTAATATATTCTATCTCAATTTGTTGTTAACCTAATTAGCCCACCTAGTGTTTGAGGCACCTGGGGTTTCGTGAAACCTAGTGTTTGTGCCACCTAGGGTTGCGTGCCTCCTAGGGTTTCGTGAGCTAGAGGATTTTGGCCAATCTAGGTTGTTTCCTTAGTTTACCTAATCTAGGATTCTACTATATCTTTACAACAATATTTTGAGATATTCAGATAAATATATTTCTATAAGATAAACCAAATAATATTTTGAGATAAAGATATTTCTAAAAGATAAGCAAATATTATTTTAAATGATAAGATAGTATCTTTATAAAATTATACTAGGGGTTTTTAGATCTACTATTATTCTACTTTATAATACTCATCACATAGCAAATTGTCAGAAACACGAAATACAGCCATACTTTAACCAAACAACACGTCTATGATTTACTGTTGATTTTCCAAAATCGTTTTAAAGCAAACCTTGAGCAAAATATTTATCATTTTTGGTGTTTGTTTTTTCAAAAGATTTGTGCATCAATTATTATCAATCGCTTGAGTGAAATACGTTATTGGATAATAGTACATCATTATAAGCTTACAATTCTTTAACGGGAATCTGTGTGAGTTATATTGTACTTTCTTATTAGCGTAAGATAGTATAGAGTATTTAGCGATACACACCTTGAGTTATAATCATAGTGTTGATTATACGAGTGGGTTGATAATTTTTGTAATCCGTAGAAAGGTACTAAAAATTATTAATCGAGAATAGTGGACGTAGGTTTCAACGTGTGAAACTGAACCACTTCAAAAATCGTGTGCCTCTCTTTTATCTCTTTACTTTTCGTTATTTCGTTATTCGCGCTTACTTTGATTAATTAATTAGTTGATTTTAATTCATAAGATCAAATAATTAATTACATATCATATAAATCGAAAAAGTGGGGCTAGTTTTTAATACTCAATTCACCCCCCCCCCCTCTTTCGTATTCGATCAATAGACTCTACAATTGGTATCAGAGCCTCGTGCTCTTGATTGCCTTACAGCAAGGAGTCTGATCCATTTATCCTTTTATTTTTATTTATTTTCCGCTGCACTTAATTTTATTTTAATGGATTCCAAACATCTGAAGTGTCCCGTATTCGATGGGAAGAACTACAGTCTATGGAAAAATATGATGACCCATTTCATAAAGGGTAACGATTGGGAGTGTTGGCTAATCATTAAGAATGGTCCTAATAAGATCATGCTTGGAACGGCTACTGGCACTTCCATCGAAAAGAAAGAAGATGACTATGTTGAGGCAGATTATAAGAAAGCTGAGAAAAATTCAAAGGCTATTAGTCTGTTGCAAAACGGCATGACCCATACTGAATTTGATCGTTTCTCATCTAGTTCTACTGCCAAGGAAATATGGGATGGTCTTGAGTTAGCTTATGAGGGGACAACTGTTGTCAAAAAGCAACGTATTGCACTACTTATGCGAAAATACGAACTGTTCTCCATGGAACAAAATGAATCGCTTGACAGCATGTCTACTCGCTTCTCTAGTATCATAAATGAATTGAAAAATCTTGGAAAAACTTTTGACTCCGAGGAAATTGCCAGGAAGATCCTTAGAAGTCTATCTAAACGATGGAGACCTAAGGTGACGGTAATTGAGGAATGTAAAGACCTATCTGACCTATCTTATCTAGAGCTACTTGGAACCCTAATGGCTCACGAGATTACTCTTAATGAAGATGAGGCAAATGATAGTAATAGCAAGAAAGTGGCTCTACAAGCCGAATCTAGTGAAAGACATGATTCGGATCTTGAAGATGAAACAGTGTTATTTGCTAGACGTTTTAAGAAAAAATTCTTTAACAAACCACAAGGGAAAACGTTTAACAATAACACTAATAAATCTTACAAAAAGCCAATTGAGTCAAAAGGGTCTCTTTCAAGTCGTGGTTGCTTCAAATGTGGGGATAATGATCACATGATCAAAGATTGCCCCACATGGAAGAAAATCAAAGACAAAAATCAACGAGACAAAACCAAGAAGGAATTCAAGCAAGTGATGATGGCTTATTGCTGGGGAGATCTCGACACAGAGGACGACGAGTCAGAGGAAGAAGAAGTCGCCAACTTGTGTCTAAGCAACGTCAGTCTTGACCTAATTTCTGACAGTGACAATGAAGCGAATCCGAGATGTGTCTTGTTGGCAGCTCAGATTCAGATCAAGATTCAGAAGATGATGAAGAGGTTAGTCATCTTGAACTAAAAAAGCAAGTTAATAATTTATCTAAGAAGTCCTTAATTAAGTATTTTGAAGAAGCCTTAGATCATTGTCATGAACAGAGTCTTGAATTAAAAGATCTTAAAGAACAAATTCTTGATATTGCTGAGGAAAACCAACTTCTAAAGGCCAAAGCTAAAAAGCTGAAGTCTAAAGTTATGGCAACTTCAGCTATAACTTCAGACAAGACAAATGTTGAGAAAGAAGCTCTTGAGTCTAAAGTTATAGCTAATGAAGCTATAATCTGAGAGTTAAAACTCAACATTAAGCATCTTCAAGCCAAAGTTATAGCTAATGAAGCTATAACTTTAGAATTGAAGAAAGTCAATGAGCTTTTACAATCTGAAGCTAAGGCAAAGGAAGTTGTTATCCTTGATCACGAGAAAGTAAACTCTTTTCTTTCTCAGCAATTGAAAGATATAAAGGCTGAATTCTCTCAAGCCAAACGCCAACATAATGAAGAGAAACTTATCTTGAACAAACGTTTCAATGATTTTCGTGAAAATTTTAAAAAGAACAATCCCTCCAAAGACTCGAATGTAGACCATTCGTCATGTGAAAAAGAAATTCAGTTTTTGAAGGAATTGCTTCTACATGCACGAAAAGTTCATGATAAGTGGGAAGGAAGTCAGAAGGTCTTAGACTTCCTTACCGAACAATCTAACAATAACATGAAGATGGGTCTAGGTCATGAATGCTATAGTCGTAGAGACCATGATAAGTGCAAATCCAGTCCTTCTGACCGTGATTTCAGAAGAAGGAAGTATGTCAATCTTTCAGAATATCTAATTTGCAATTATTGTGGTCACAACGGTCATGTTAAAGATAATTGTGTTAAATATGTTAACGACAACAAAAATCAAACTAATTTTGTTAAAGAACATGACGTGTCTAGTGTTAATGAGTCCGAACCTGAATCTCAACGTGATGAGGTTAGAAATAATGAGTTCAGGTGGTTTTATGACATAGCTTTCGATTACACATCTGTACCTTCAAAATCTAAACCCTATGTGAATCAGAAGCAGTCATTTAAACCTAATGTGCGTCACAATAACAACAAACAATATAATTAACCTAGCAAACCCTATCCTAAGAAGAAAAGAATTGTCAAACAGGTATGGGTTAGGAAGGATCAAATACATAGAGTCACTAACCACAAAGGACCCAACTTAGCGTGGGTACCTAAAAGCTGTATTTAATTCTCTTGCAGATAATAGTGAAAGAAAACAATCTTTGGTATCTCGACAGTGGATGTTCGAGGCACATGACTGGAAACAAGAACTTATTTCTTTCACTAGAACCCTTCAACGGTGGCAAGGTCACCTTTGGAGACAATAAGAAGGGCAACATAATCGGTGTAGGTAAGATTGGTATATCTTCTTCACATGCTATTAATAATGTTTATCTGGTAGATGGCCTTAAGCATAACTTACTAAGTATCTCTCAACTATATGACAAAGGCAACAAAGTCGTTTTTCATTCAAAAGTTTGTCGTATCATAGTTGAAGGTACTAGTAATGTTATCTTAGAAGGTCTACGTAAACAGAACGTGAATATGATTGATTTAAACAAAGTCACTACAAGTTCCTTTACGTGCATGAAAGTCACAGTGGATGATTCATGCTTGTGGCACAAGTGGTTTGCACACATCAGTCCAACGATTTTAAAGAAACTCAAGTCTTGGGATTTAGTTGAGGGTCTACCCTCAATCAAATTCGAACAAGAAAAGATGTGTGACTCATGTGCCCGTTGTAAACAAGTTAGATATTCATTCAAACCGAAACGAGTAGTAAGTACAGAGCGTCCACTTAAGTTGGTACACATGGATTTGTGTGGACCTATGAAAGTTAGAAGCCGCGGTGGATCAAGGTACGTATTCGTCCTAGTTGACGACAACTCCAGGTATGTATGGCCTATCTTTTTATTTACTAAAGATGAATCTTTCGATGATTTTGTAGTACTAATGAAGCTCGCCCAAAACAAGTATGATAAAAAGTTAGTTTCCATTCGTACGGATCATGGCACTGAATTTGATAATCAAGCTTTTATAGAATATTGTAGGGAGAATGGTGTAGGACATAACTTTTCTGCACCACGAACCCCACAACAAAATGGTGTCGTGGAACGTATAAATAGAACATTAGAGGACATGGCCCGCACTATGCTTTTGTGTAGTGGTGATAAGTGAATATTTTTATGATTTTAACCCCCACTTTAGCTCGGTTTTGAATGTCATTTGTGCTTTGTTAAGCCATTTTATGAGCTAATATCGTCTTCTAGGCGAATCTTTGTTTTCTAACTTGTTTTGTAGGGAAAGTGACGTTTCTACGCCCTTTTTCTATATTCCCGAGCATTTGCCTAGAACCCGACGATTCAAAGAAGAAAGCTTGACCATGTGTAAGACATTTCAAGAAGGTTCACTAACTTAAGAGAGAGAAGAAGTAGAGACGGTTTCGTAGTTGTCGGAAGACCAATCAATTAGACGGGAGAATTCATCGCTTTACATCATATCCAAGCAACAAACCCGATTGTAGAGTCAAGGGGGATGTTGTAAGTCAAGTCAAAGCAAAGGAAGATGAAGCGTTAGTCAAGAGTTTCCAGAAGACGACTTACCCGATCGGGTAAGTGTGTACCCGATCGGGTATGTGTGCTGCTTCGAGCATTGCGGCTCCTTCATCCTATTTTTGACCTATGTATTTATTGCCCGACCTCTTCTTCACGAAACCCTAATACTATAAATAGATGCTCCAAGCCACACACTCTCACACACTATCTTACACAATCTAATCCTATATTTCATACAATCTTCTTATTAGTTTTCTCTTTAGTTTTAGTCTTTCTAGTTTAGTTTATCTTCTTCTTCTTTTGTCTTTTGTTTCTAGTTTATTTCTGTCCATTTCATATCAAAACATTAGTTTAGTTCAATAAGAACTTCAATCTTTGTATCTACTTTGTTGGGTTCAAGAGTTGTAATTCAAGGTACGGTATTTCTATGCGAGGGATTTCTATTATTGTTATCGCTTTCATCGTTGATCGTCACCTAGGTATTCCTAATTTATCCTTTGCTTATTGTTCTTTATTGTTTTCCATTTGATTGTTATTTTCTATTCGTATCATTTAGATTCGTTTTTATGTTGTTATAATCGCAATTTCATTTCTTAGATTGTCATATAGCGTCGTTATTATCGCCACATAGAGAGTCTAAATTATTGTCAAAATCAACTAAATATGCTTATCTTAACTTTCATTGTTAATATCAACATAACCATGAGTGAGTAGTCATCTTTCTAGGGTGTAGGGTAGCCATGTTAGATTGATTAAAATATGATAATTGCATAAAGGAAATTGTGCTTTTAAAACATTGTGTCTATGCATGTTTGGACTTTAACAATAGTTGACGATTCTTGATCACAATCTTTGACTAGTGTGGAGTTCTTTTCCAAGGTAGATATACAGGAATTGAATAGACAAAGCGTGACATAGTGGATTAAGACCTAGTAAATCGCACTAAAAGCCTGCTAGACCATCTGATCTATGATTGTAATGAACACACCATTCTTACGAACGCTCAATGAATTATTTGCATATCCTAAATCCAATTTCATCAATATGTCAATCTACATGTGTGAACCTATTTCCCTAGATACTTTTCCTTATTTTATCATTTGCTTTATTGTTTTCATTCTAGTTTGTTTTTACTTTGTTCTTATTTATGCCTTTCGCTAGTTTAGACATCACAAAATCCAAAACCCAGAAAATCATTAGATAAAACTCAATTGTGAGACGATTCACAATCCATTGGAAACACCATCTCCCTGAGGATCGACCCCTACTTCCCTAATTACATTAATTTGTTATTAGCCTAGTCTGGGTAATTTATCTTTGTATCGGGCTTGCGACAGGCACGATCAAATTTTGGCGCCGTTGCCGGGGAGCACGGTTTAATTTTCCTTTTTATTGTGATTTTAATCACGATTAGTTTTATCTAGTCTCTAGGAACTCAAATTCCTTTAGACTTCTCTTGATTTTTCATCTTAGCTTTTCTATCTTATGCCCAGATCTTCTAGACTAGGGACCCCTATTCCTTTGGACCCCGAACTAGAAAGAACTTTGCGTAGGAAATTAAAGCTATTCAACGAAATTTCAAAAGCTTCTGACATTTCAAGTTTAGATCGTATTCGTGAGAAATACTCGTATATCTTA
>JAIUZE010006672.1:0-21248 GCA_022085475.1 Heliosperma pusillum
AAACAAAGAAAAGAAGGATGAACCTGTGAAGGAGCCCATCAAAATCCAAGTTCCGTTTCCCCTACGTTTAAGGAGAAATCATAAGGAAACCCAGTTTAGCAAATTCATGGAGGTAGTCAAAAACCTCCAGGTAACGGTTCCCTTCACTGAATTGATCACTCAACTCCCTTTTTACACAAAATTTATGAAGGATATCTTAACTTAGAAGAGGAATTTAGATGAAGTTGAAATCATAGCATTCACAGCTGAGTGCAGTGCTTTGTTGCAAAATAAGTCCCCTCCTAAGTTAAAGGATCCCGGTAGTTTCTCTATACCTTGCACAATAGGCACCTACACAATCGATAAAGCTCTATGCGATCTAGGTGTCAGTGTAAGCGTCATGCCCTATTCCATATGTGAAAAAGTTGAATATGGGAACTCTCAAATACACCAGTGTCACTCTACAATTGGCAGACCGTTCTTTAAAACAACCTATGGGAGTTTTAGAAGATGTGCCTGTCAAAGTAGGAAAGTTTTTCATTCCCGTCGATTTCATCGTGCTAGATATGGCTGAAGATTCTCAAATCCCTATTATTTTAGGAAGGCCATTTTTACACACTGCCGGAGCAGTAATCGATGTTAAGAATGGAAAACTGACACTAGAAGTAGGTGATGATAAAGTCACCTATAACTTGAACAGTGCAATGAAAAGCTCCATGCTAGAGGAGCCTTGCTGTTTTATATATATTGTCGACTCCATTGTTGATGAATCTCTGTATCCATCAATAATCGAGGATCCTTTATAGGCAATCTTGTTGCTGGAGGATATCTCTGAGAATGACAATTTTGAGATCAATGAGTGGAAAAGGACCTGACCGGAGAAGAGATACCGTTAGAAGAAATTAAGGAGTTTATAAGCTTGATTGATACTCCTGCCAAGGCAGAAGTACAAAAACCTGTACTAAACCCTCTTTCCTCGAATCTAAAATATGCTTTTTTAGATGAATCTGAGTATTGCCCAGTCATAGTGAGTGCTCTCCTAGATAAAAATCAGTTAACCTCACTATTGACTGTCTTGAAAAAGCATAGAGAGGCAATAGGTTACAAACTCGAAGATTTAAATGGCATAAGCCCAGACTTCTGCATGCATAGAATCAATTTAGAAGAAGGCCAAAAACCTTGTGTTCAAGGTCAACGCCGTCTTAATCCCAACATGCAGGAAGTAGTTAAAACTAAAGTTATGAAATTGATAGATGCTGGCATAATCTATGCAATCTCTGACTCTAAATGGGTTAGCCCTGTTCAAGTTGTTCCCAAGAAAGGAGGAACAACAGTAGTCAAAAATGAGAAGAATGAGCTCATCCCCACAAGGATTGTGACGGGATGGCGTATGTGTATTGACTACATAAAGCTTAATCAGCCAACTAGGAAAGATCACTACCCTCTACCCTTTATTGACCAAATGCTAGAGAGGTTAGCTTGTCACAAGTATTTCTGTTATCTAGATGGTTACTCAGAATTTTTCCAAATCCCTATCCACCCTGAGGACCAAGAGAAAACCACCTTCACCTGTCCCTATGGTACTTTCGCTTATCGCAGAATGCCATTTGGCTTGTGTCATGCACCTGCCACTTTCCAGCGTTGCATGACCAGTATCTTCTCAGATTTTGTTGAATCTATCATGGAAGTATTTATGGACGACTTTAGCGTCTATGGCATTTCCTTTGATCATTGTTTGACAAATCTATCCAGAGTTCTACAACGCTGTGAAGAAGTCGACCTTGTTCTCAACTGGGAAAAGTGTCACTTCATGGTGAACGAAGGTGTAGTTTTAGGTCACATCGTTTCAGAAAGAGGTATAGAAGTGCATCGAGCTAAGATCCAAGTTATTGAACAGCTGCCACCCCCTGCTAATGTAAAAGGAATCAGGAGTTTCCTTGGCCACGCCGGTTTCTACCGACGATTTATAAAAGATTTTTCAAAGATAGCCAAGCCCCTGACTGAGCTCCTTTTCAAGGATGCACCTTTCAATTTCACAAACGAATGCCTTGAGGCATTCAACAAAATCAAACAAGCTTTGATCACCGCACCTATAATCCAGTCACCTGATTGGAATCTGCCCTTTGAACTGATGTGCGATGCGAGTGATTATGCCGTAGGAGTTGTTTTAGGGCAAAGAAAGGAAAAATTTCTTCATGCGATTTACTATGCTAGTAAAACCTTAGATCCTGCCCAAATCAACTATGCCACCACAGAGAAAGAACTTCTCGCCATTGTCTATGCCTTAGACAAATTTCGCTCGTACCTAATAGGATCAAAAGTTATTGTCTACACTGACCATGTTGCCTTGAAATATCTGCTTTCAAAGAAAGAGGCAAAACCTAGACTTATCCGATGGATTTTACTCCTTCAAGAGTTTGATTTAGAGATCGGGATAAGAAAGGAGCAGAGAATGTAGTCGCTGACAACCTCTCAAGGATAAGAGTAACTGAAATAAGATTACCAACGCTAATTAATGATTCGTTCGCTGATGATTCATTAATGGCAATTGCGGACTCTTCTCCTTGGTATGCTGATATTGCCAACTTCCTTGTCAGTCGCCAGCTACCCTCCGACCTTTCTTATAACCAAAGAAAGAAAATTTTGCATGATGCAAAATTCTTTGTTTGGGATGACCCATATCTTTTCAAGCAGTGCTCAGATGGTCTGTATAGACGTTGTATTCCCCAGTGGGAAGTAAAAGAAGTTTTAGAAAGATGCCACTCATCTGCTTATGGTGGTCATCATGGTCCGTCCAAGACCGTAGCCAAAGTCTTATAATCCGGGTTTTTCTGGCCATCGATGTTTAAAGATTCAAGAGACTTTGTTATGGCTTGTGATGCTTGTCCACGAATGGGTGAAATATCCAAAAGACATGAAATGCCTCAAAACGGCATATTAGAAGTCAAGATATTCAATGTCTGGGGTATTGACTATCAAGGACCATTCCCTTCATCCAATGGAAATCGTTACATTTTAGTCGCTGTCGACTATGTTTCAAAGTGGGCAGAAGCAATTGCCACCCCCAACAATGATGCTAGAGCTGTTATACGACTATTTAAAAAGATCATCTTTCCGCGTTTTGGTGTACCCAGAGCCGTGATAAGTAATCAAGGAACCCATTTCGGAGAAAAGCAGTTAAACACTCTGCTTGCCAAGTATGGTGTGAATCACAGACGAGGTTTAGCCTACCACCCCCAGACCAGCGGTTGAGTAGAAGTTTCGAACAGAGAGCTAAAAACAATTCTTCAAAAAGTAGTCTCGAAATCTAGAACAGATTGGAGTAATAAGCTCGATGACACCTTCTGGGCTTAACGCACAGCTTTCAAAACCCCGATTGGAACATCTCCCTATCGGTTGGTTTATGGAAAGGCCTGTTATCTCCCCATTGAGTTAGAGTACAAAGCTTACTGGGCTATCAAAGAACTCAAATTAAACACTAAGCTTAGCGCTGATAGACGACTTTTGCAACTCAATGAGCTAGAAGAATTTCGTTTGCAAGCTTACGAGAAGTCTAGGATTTATAAAGAGAAAACGAAGCGTTGGCACGACAAGAGGATAATCATAAACGAATTCAATGTCGGTGACCAAGTACTTCTCTTCAACTCCCGTTTGAAAATTTTTCCGGGAAAACTTCGATCAAGATGGTCTAGACCATTCACTGTCACATATGTAAGCAAATACGGGTATGTGGAACTAATGACTAGTAATGGTGAAAAATTTAAGGTCAATGGACACCGATTGAAACTCTACTACAGCAATTCCATTATCGGATGCTTAGATATTGTGTATATAGAGCGTCAATCCCCAACCAAATGATTTCATAGAAGTATTCGTCGAGCGGGACGTTAAACCAGCACTTCTCGGGAGGCAACCCGTGTTTTCTTTCTGTTTGCATTTTATTTTTGCTTTCCCTTTTTTGTTGTTTTGTTAGATTTACTTTGCAGATGAGAGAGTTTTTGAAGAATCTATCAAGATCTTCCTTGTCAAGTCCAAAAGACTAGCTTGGGGGAGTCCACGCTGACTAGTAAGCTTCACTCTCCTTTCATCTTTTTCCCTTTTCACCCTTCTTCCCATTGAGCATCTCGTTGCATATTTAGTCTTTGTGCTCACATTGAGGACAATGTGATGTTTAGCTTGGGGGAGGGATTGCATTTTCCCTTTTTGCATTTTAGTTGTTTATATTTTTCAAATTTTTGAATCAGAGAAAAATTAAAAATTTTGAACATAATTGAATGCTTTTCGTGCTTTGCTTGCTTGTTTACTATGCTATCATGTTACATTTCCCAAACTTAAAGCTTTCAAAAGATAATGATTCAATATTCATTGAATTGTGCATACATGGGGAAGTCTTGTACACAGTAGGCATGGAATGAATCTATAGATGAGTACGTTTGATCTTGACATTTGGCAAACTACATATATTGTAAGGTAGAACCTCCTTAGACTTGTACACCCATACCCAGTCTCATCTAGGTGTGTGTAGTTCTCCTTGTGATGTGTGTCATTTCAAAACGCATAAGTATGGTTCTCATTTCATTCCTATAAGCATTGCATTCATGATTCACTAAGATTTGAAGCCTTTTTCACTTTGAATTACCCCTCAAAATTAGCCCCTTCATACAAATGTTTCACAAGATAACAGCTACATATAAAAACTTCCTACCTTGTTGAGTTAGCAGCTAGACTATGATGTATGGGTACTCTTTTGAAAAGATTTGTTCTTTTATGTCAAAGTGAATTTGGGAGAACCAAAATGTTCCAGAAGTGATGTTATGTTCAGAAACAAAAAGAAAGGAAAAAAAATGAAATTGAAAATTGAAAAATTTGAAAAAGAAAAAATCGAAAAAAAGAAAGAAAAAGGAAGAAAAGAAGAAGTTGTGAGTATCTTCTCAAAATGTCAACTCAATGTTTAGAAGGAGTTCACTCTTGTGTTTCGTGTGTAATAAGCCAATCCGTTCCTTCTGGCTTCGTAATTCGTCTTTTGGGAATTAATCGAAAGTTTGGACTGAGTATTCATTTATCATTGGTCAGTTGCTAGCTCACTCTAACCTTCACATGACCATAACTGTTTATCCACCTTTCACCCATTTCCCAAAGCCTTATTCATATTTTTTTTTTCCGGCTTCTTTTCTATGTGCATTGTGATCTTTGACTTGTGTTTTGAATTGTTTACCATATTAGACTGCGGACACATTTTCATAAGTCGTATATAGGTGAGTGTCTCAAAAACATTTACACATAAAGAAATCACCTTTTGCATACATGAGTGTTCGAGTGTGCCGTGAGAGTCCATTTGTCAAAAAGATCATGCAAGAGCCGAAAATTCTGTAGTGAAATTCTTTGTGCTGCGCCGTTATGTAAATCTCAGCCATGTTTATGTATCATTCTTGCCCACGTTGTTTTTGGGTTATGATTCATTATGTTTCCAAAGTTTTACGTTGAGATTTGTTTCTTGATGGTGTAGTAGCCAATGCTTGCAACCCTTGTCCTGGTATTGTTTGTTATGTTTGCTTGAGAACAAGCAAGGGTTTAGCTTGGGGGAGTTTGATAAGTGAATATTTGCATGATTTTAACCCCCAATTTAGCTCGGTTTTGTATGTCATTTGTGCTTTGTTAAGCCATTTTATGAGCTAATATCGTCTTCTAGGCGAATTCCTATGTTCTAACCTGTTTTGTAGGGAAAGTGACGTTTCTACGCCCTTTTTCTATATTCCCGAGCATTTGCCTAGAACCCGATGATTTGAAGAAGCAAGCTTGACCAAGTCAAAGGCATTTCAAGAAGGTTCACTGATTCAAAAGAAAGAAGAAGCAAAGACGATTTCGCAGTTGTCAGAAGATCGATCAGTTAGGCGAAGAAATCATCATTTTACATCAAACCCTATCAACAAACCCGACTCAAAAGGTCAAGGGGGATAATGAAAGTCAAGTCATAGGCCAAGAAAGATGAAACGAAAGTCAAAGCATCCAGATTACTTCATACCCGATCGGGTAAGTAGTGTACCCGATCGGGTATGTTTGCGGATCCGAGCTTTTGCTTCGACTTCCTTTATTTTGTCCTATATTTTTAATGTATGACTCCTTCCCCACGAAACCTACTGCTATATAAGAGTGCCTCAGCCACCACATCTCTACACACAATTAGAAACCCTACTTTTCTTTTTACATTACATAAAAACCTAGATTAGGAGGAGAGAAACCTAGCCTCTCTTCTCTCGTCTAGATCAATTTCTTCTTCCTTTTTGTCCTTAGTTTCTTAGTTTATTTCTGATTTCTCTACATCAAATCCCTAGCCTAGATCAATAAAATCTCCAACTTTGTAATCTACTTTATGTGGTCCAAGTATTGTAATTCGTGGATCGACTATTCTATCCAAGAAATTTCTATTATGGTTGTTTATATTTCATCATTGTCGTTGTTGATCGTCATCAAGGTATTCCTATTTTATCTTTTGTTTAAAGTCTTTATGTTTCTTATTTGGTTGCTATTTTCTTTACATGTTATTTTAGATTCAATTTCAATATCGTTGTAATCATTTCATTTCCCTAGATCGTCAATTTAGCGCCGTTATTATCGCCAATTAAATAGTCTTAAAATATGATCAAAACCAAATAAACATGTCTATCCTAGTTTTTATTATTAACATCATCTTAGATCTAAACATCACCATGAGTGAGTAGTCGTTTTTCTAGGGTAGGGTAGCGATGTAGGTTGATTAAAAGATGATAATTGGATAAAAGAAATTGTGATTTTAAAACATTGTGTCTATGCATGTTTGGATTATAACGATAGTTAACGATTCCTGATCAAAATCATTGACTAAAATGGAATTCTTTTCCAAAGTAGAAATACCTGAATTGAATAGACAAAGCTTGACATGGTAGATTAGACCTAGTAAATTGCCTAAAAGCCTGCTAGACAATCTGATCTATGATTGTAATGAACACATCATTCTTACGAACTCACAATGAATTATTTTCATGTTCTACATCCAATTTCATCAATATGTTAATCTACATGTGTGAACCTACTTCCCTAGATTCTTTTTATCATTGTTAATTCATCACCTGCTCTATTGTTTTCGTTTTGATTTGCTTTTATTTTGTTTTCATTTATGTTTTTTATTAGTTTAGAAATCAAAACCCCAAAACCCAGATACTCGTTAGATAAGACCCAATTGCAAGACATTTCACATTCTATAGGAAACACCATCTCCCTGAGGATCGACCCCTACTTCCCTAATTACATTAATTTGTTATTAGCCTAGTCTGGGTAATTATCTTTGACCAGGGCTTGCGACAGGCCCGATCAGGAAAAAATGAGAACTTATTCTCATCTCAAGGGGGTGGGGGCCGTCGGTTTTGGGTGTAGTGGAGGGACAAGCATGCTAGCTTTTTGTCTTACCCAAAACACTAGGGTAGGCTATATGGGTATAGGTGTGTAATCATGATGTTTAAGCATTAAACCATCAACTAATCACCACACTAATACCCGTCACCCAATTCGGCTCCCTTAATGTAAAATGGACTCCATTTTATCTTTTGTAATTTGTCATGTGTCACATATGTGATATGTGATATGTGATATGTTACATGTAATTATATTTACAAATGTATATTTAACTAATTTAAATATAATCTTATAACAAATAAATTACACTTAACATTTTAAGTAATAATTCATAATTACATGTATGTAAAATGGGTCATCTCACATTTAGGTAATTCAATCTACAACATTTTGCAATTATAATTAACCGATCAATCGTATCTCAAAATGTTTCATAAACATTAATCAATTTTAGTAATATAACAATTTAATTACTAAATTGAATCTTATTTAATCATATTACAATAAGATATATTTCTCACTTGTAAACTTGTTCTGTTTAAGGGATTAATTAATCTATATCAATATACAATTAATTAACTTACTTGATTAGGGAATCGTCCTTTCGGTGTGACCTCAAGGGACCAACTGATCACCACCGTCATACGACAGTAATGTCAAACTCTAGTAAGCCAATCATTATCGATTAATGTAGATCAGTTGACTATAATATTAATCATCCCTTTGTATTCTCGTCAATGAGATTTAATTAAGTGATCGCACTATTGTTGAGGACACTCACTCCAACAATGACAACATGTCTAATGTTTAACCATCGTTGATAGGATTGTCTGCAAAAAGCTCAGCAACAGCGGGTCCTTTTATGACTTTCAAAGGTACATATTTGCGGTCGAACTCTGAGAGCATTAGGGTCAATCTTGCCAAACATCCGTTGAGGATGGGTTTCTCGAAAAGGTATTTGTCAGGGTTTATTTTTGAGTACCCCTTGACGAAGTAGCTAAGCATGTAGTGGCTTACCGTCTTTATTACCCACACAAGAGCGAGGCACGTCTTTTCGAGAGGTGTGTATTTACACTTTTATTCTAAGAAATTCTTACTAAGATAATAGATAGCTCTTTCTTCTTTTCCGAAGGTCTGCGCGAGCATAGCCCCCATGGTTGTTTTGGTGACTATAAGATATATACCAAGAGGTTGATCTCGTTGAGGAGGCATTAACACTGATGGTTTAGCCAATATCTCCTTAATTTTGTCAAATGCTTTTTGACAATCATCATCTAATATGGTAGGATCTATTTTCTTAAGCTATTTGAAAATAGGTTCGCAGATCATAGTGAGCTTCCATATGAACCGACTCACATATTGTACTTTGCCCAGGAATCCTCTAACCTCCTTCTCTGTTTGCGGTGGTGGCATTTTGATTAAGACTTTGATCTTGGATGGATCAATTTCTATTTCTATCTGGCTGACAACATATCCCAGAATTTTGCCTGATGTTACTCTGAATGCACACTTCTGAGGATTCATTCTCATGTTGTACTTGCGCAATCAGAGAAAGAACTTACGAAGGTTGTCGATGTGTCCCTTCGTGACTTTGGATTTGACAATCATATCATCTACATACACCTCTACTTCTTTATGCATCATGTCGTGTAGCAATGTGGTCGCGATACGTTGATATGTAGCTGCGGCATTAATTAGACCAAATGGCATAATTGTGTAACAATACGTGCCCCCATTGTGTGACGAAAGCTGTCTTATGCATATCTTCTTCGACCATTTTGATTTGATTATACCCGGCATACCCATCCATAAAGGACAACAATGCGTGATATGTTGTATAATCTACCAATATGTTGATATGTGGTAGACGGAAGTCGTCCTTGGGACTCGGTTAGTTCAAGTCTCTGAAATCAACACAAACCCGGATTCTTCCATCCTTTTTGGGTACGAGAACTATGTTATCTACCTAGTCAGAGTACTTGGAAATATTGATGAACCCGGCTGTTAAATGCTTATCGACCTCTTCTTTGATCTTAAGAGCCCATTCAGTCCTCATGCGACGAAGCTTCTGTTTTACGGGCTTGAAGCTTGGCTTGATCGAAATTCGGTGTTCTGCAATATCCCTGTCGATCCTTGGCATGTCTTTGTAAGACCAAGCGAAAACATCTTTGAACTCGTGCAGGAGGTCTTCGAAACTGGCCCGTTCGGTCGGATTTAGGGTCAACCCTATCCTAAGTTCTCGGGGTTCTAGTTCGGTCCCTACGTTGATGGGTTCAGTGTTTTCTATAACTGGTGCCCCTTCCCACTCTTGTAGTATTTCCTTGATTATATGGGGAGCTAAGTCGATTGAGTCCGGGTCAGGATTATCCTCATTGTCAGCATAAACAGAATTGCATTCAGAAAAATACAAGAGTTGCTGGGACATTCCCCAAACTACTATTATTATTAGATGCTAAGCTAGGAGAAATAAAAGGATCGGGGATGACGACAGGACTAGACTCTCTAGGAATTTCACTAGACTCCAACTCTAACTCCGACTCCAATTCCGACTCTTACTCGAATTCATTGTCGCCTGGTTCTCCTTTGAACATCTCTCCCTCTCCTGTAGTGACCTTGAAGAGATTCTTTTGGTTGTTGGTTCACTTAATTGACTTTCTCCATCCTTTAAGCTGGCTTTAGCCTGCGTCATTGATCAGCGTTGTGGGGTTGAAATGATCGTCCTGAAGTATCATGGTAATGATCTCATCTTGTGCACCGCTGACGAATCGGTCCTCTCCAAATAGAAGAGTGACGGCTTGCTCGTCCAAACAAGGTGCTTGATGATTTTTGACGGTAGGAACCGTTCCGAGGGAATAAAGTAGCAATCATGGAAGACCTCGATTCCAGCTAATTGTATTCCTCTATAGTCTCAAGGTTCGAAAACTCCATGAAAGTGTTATTGGCTTCCCTCCCTAATGAAATATCCATTTAGGAAAGGGAGATAAGGTTGCATCTGGATTTCTTTACTCTTACGACTTTGGACTTGAGCAACCATTTCCAGAGTTTCTTCATTTGTGGGCTTGTACCCCAATCCCAGTTTTCCGAACTCGCTTCTTTGTGGGGTGCAAAGGTGCTTTTCCTAGTGGTGTTTAATGGAATCCCTGGGAAGTATCCGTAAGATTTGAGTATGTGGTTGACCACTAAATTGGAATGTGGGTCGAAGTATAAAGGTGCCAACTCACTCTCTACGAGATTTATGCTTTGAAATCCTCCAAGCTCGTATACTGGACCCGTGGTTTCTTGGTTGTTGGACATCTTCTCTATTAAGGCCTTGATAGGTGACGAAGTGATCGTCACTAATTTGCCATCTAGAGGAATCTTGATTATTTGGTATACGGTGGATGTTACCGCTTTATAAGCGTGAATCCAAGGCCTTCCCAGAAGTATGTTAAAGGATGCTTTGATGTCCAAAATTTGGAAGTTGACCTTTCCCTCAATTGGAGTTGCGCCTATAGTGAGGTTGACTAGCCCTATCACCTTACGTCGTGTTGCATCATATGCTCGAACACCTTGGTTGGTAGGAGCCCAATCTGATTCTTTCATGCCTAACTTACGTGTTGTTTTTAGTGGTTTGACATTGACTGCAGAGCCATCGTCTACCAAAGTCATTGAATTGGTACGTTCTTCTTTAGGCATGTTAATGTGATATATAGGGCGAGATTGTGACTGGCACCAAAAGGAGGTAAATTCTCGTCTGAGAAAGTAACTGGGTTACTTAGCTTAATTGAGTCTTGGAGGACGAAGTGGACTACATCGTCAGGTGTAGAGTCATGCGCTACATTTAGTTTTGCCAAGGCTTGTAGCAAATCTTGGCGATGTGGAAATGAGCTCGCAACGAACTGCCAGACTGAAAGATCAGCCTTTGTCTTCTGTAGTTGTTTTAGTAGATGGTCAGTAGATGTATCTTCGCCATCATTTGGATTGACGATGTTGGTGTTAGTAACTGGACCATTAGTGGTAGGGCCATTTCTGAGAGACACCTTGATAAGGACATCCTGATCGAGTAAAGTAGTCTATATCTTGATCCTCGCTAGCCCTGACTGTATCATCACTGTCTATGGTTGGATTATGTTTTGTGAGGTATTCATCCGCGTCGTCATCGGCCCATATTCCGTTGACGGTATTGAGTTCTCTCAGTCTAATACTTTCGGCTTCCAAAGCGATTATTCGCTCGACTAGATCATCACATGTGGTGATCACTTCTTGTATTGTAGACTCTTGAGATAGAATTGGAATTTGGGGTACGCTTTCTTAGGACGTGGCGCCTGGAATGCGTAGGGATGCTGCGGTGGTTTCAAGTTTCAAAACTTGCCTACTCACACTCTTAGCCCGTGCAATGAAGTCATTGATGGTAGGAGAAATGGTGGAGTATCTTCCCTCGTTTTCTAACATGTGAATCTCATCTTCGATTGAGGAAATGAGGTGTGAACAATCCAAGGTGGATTCTTCATCTGTAATCATCAGAACTCCAAGAGGATTCTGAGTATTGTTAGGCTTACCCCTATGAGGTATAGGTAGACGACCATCTTCAATCATATCTTGAAGGGCGTGCTTTAATTTGAAGCATTTCTCTTTATCATGTCCGTTATCCCTATGATATTTGCAGTAGGCGTTCTCATCCCAGAACCTAGTTTTCTTTTCCGGATCAGTTGTAGGTCATATGGGTTGGAGTTTGCCTTGTTGTGTCAATCTTTTCAAGGCACTGAAATATGTATCACCGATTCTTGTGAATTTCCTTTATGGGTAGTTCTTTTTGGATGGTTCAACAAGATTGAATTCATCGGTTTTGTTAGTAGGGCCATAAGAACTGTAACAACCCGAAATATACCCGATTTTTCTAGTAAAAATATTTACTAACCTTTTCAGTAGAACTTAAGTTTTTAATATAGGAATTTTTGTTCTGAGTCGTATTTTGAAATTCCGCGTTCGTATTTGGAATTTTTGAGAGATTTCATGAAAAGACCGTTTTTGGTCATCTTTGACTTTTCTTGACTTTTAAATCGTCTTTGACTTTTTCTTGACTTTTTAAAGTCGTCATTGACTTTTTCTTGACTTTTAAAGTCGTCTTAAACTTTTCTGAACTTTTAAGTCATTTTCGACTTTTCTCGACTTTTTAGTCGAACTTTGACTTTCGTTGACTTTTCCCGACTCGCTCTTACAAGTTTGAAGACCGAAATTTTATTTAAAAAAATTATATTTTTGATTTATTTTTATTTATATTTATTATGATTTATCATAATTTAATATAATTATTTTGAATTTATTTGGAATTTAAAGAATAACTTATACGGTTTTTAATCGAAAGTCATTTAACTATTCCCGACGCATCGTAAAGCGCGCAACAAAATCGAAACTCGACTTTGGCATGAGTCACACGCCATGTCATCGTTTTCCACTCACAACTAGATATTTTATTTGTTTTGATTAAACAAATCATAATATCTAGATATTTATTAACTTTATCGATCCGTTAACGAAAATTACGCAAATCGATAAATCAGACCCGATTGCTCATCAAGCCACACGGCTCCATCTCCTCTTTTTGTCCTTGATATTTTCTTTCTTTTCATTATAATAACATATATCTTGATATTAACTTTATCGTAAATTATATTTAATCGTTTACCGTAAAATAATTATTAAACGCGAGTCAATTACGGAACAACAATTTTAAAACTCAACACCTTTATTTGTCTATAAACTCACGTCCAACTCCACTCCACTTTACTCACAAACACCTTTTCACTTTTCAACAAATCAAATAAAGATCAAAATATCACTTTCTTTAATCGTTCTTCGTGTTCTTCATCGTTCATCAATTGTTCTTCATCGTTCTTGAGCAAAACCTCCATAAATCCTTCATTTCTTAATTAAATCCTTCCTAATTTATATTTCTAGGATCTCCTCTTCGCTCTCCATCTTCTAGTACGGTTTATTTTCAATTCCGTCAAGATCGTTTTCAACATTTAATTATGGAAAATTAAGTTTAAGTTCTAATAATTGTTTTCTTGTTATTTCTTATAGGGGAAGAGTTTGAAGACGAATTTGGAGACTCTTATATATTAGGGGAAGATTAGAAGACGGGTTTCTTAGTTTATACTTCTTATTTTGGTGCTAATTGATTTTCTAGCTAAGGTAACGATTCCGAGTTACTCGACGAATAGATGTTACATACCTTAGTAGCTTTTGTTTTCTTTAGTTTTTGGTTCATCTTTAGTTGTTGTGTATGGTTTACGGTTTTTGATTAGTAACATGATAAGTAATCCTTTTTATATGTTGTATGGAATTTTCATGTGGTTTAGTGTTCTTGATGATTTTGGATGATTTTGGATGATCTATTTATAATCATGATTTACTATGCATGATGGTTGAATTGGATGTTAAAAATGGATGTTGTTAATTAAAATGATGTTAGGATTAATTTGGGGTGGTTGTTGGGGTGGCCATTGAAGTGGCCGGTTATGGTGGTGGCTGAACCGGCCGGTTCAGGATAGTCAGACCGGTCCAGGCCGGTCCAGCCGGTCTGGGTTGGTCCATGGTGGGTCCGGGATTTGGTCTTTGGGTTGTGTCGATGTTTGATTGTTTAATTGTTGTTTGGCGGGTTTTAATTATGTTAAAGCATGAGGGAATTAATTAGAAACGGTTTTTAGTAAAACCGTTAAAAAAGGCCAAAACAGCCATTTTAGCCAAAACAGGCCGTGGGGCCCATCCAGGCCCATGTGGGGTCCGGCCCAACTCAGCCCGTGGGTCCCACTTTGGGACTTGTGACGGTTTTTGAGTTATCGTCATTTTTATCGGGTTTTGTAATATTTAGCAAGTGGGAAATGTTAATAAGTAAAATATTTAATTAAAAAGGTTTTTCATAAATTATTATTTATCACATGTTAGAAATTATAAGACGAGGTCGTAGTTTAATTGGTTATCATTTAAGTCAAGCGGGTTTTTGGGTATAATATGATAATTCACATGTTAGAAGTAGTAATAAAATAACTTGTAATGAATATGTTGATTTTATGTCTATGTGATAAAGACTCTGCTTCTAGCCGGTTTGATCCAACGGGTTTGGTCAAACTAAGATCTAGTCAGACCCGATTTGACTGATGACCCGTCGCGGGACTAGGGTCGGGGGTTTGTCTTCAGGTAAGGTTTTATTAGAATGAATGAATTAGCCGTAGTAGATATGAGGCGATATGATATTTGATTATGATTTATATGCAGTAGTCACATGATAGGATGTTTTTCCCGTGACTGTTTTATTGTATGGTTGGTGTCGTGTTGACTAAGTACCCATAGAGAATTATGAGTATATGGCGTCTTGACCATTCTAATTCTAAATGAGTATCTTGGACCATGACCTCGATAGGCCTTACCAACTTTAACGAGTATATGTTCACTGCTTGATAGCTTTTGTGTCACTGGTTTTGGGCCTTTTGATACCAAGCCGGGGCATGGCATCCTAAGAGTTCCGCTTTTGGAAGGGAGCCAGCTTAAGTACTAGCCATCTCTGCTTAGGGGGTCGCCTAGCAGAGTTTCTCATGTACGGTTATGTAATGAGACAGGGAATGGGTTAGCTGTTGTCGCTAGGTCTGATCAGTATAGGGCTAGGATGTTTTCCTACCTTGTGGTATAGACTCGAGTTACAGAAGTCTTCTATCGATGGTCCTAAGAACTTATGCCTGTTTCTAGACGGATTGGTCTTTCATGTATGTATGATTCTATGAGTTCTAGAAGGTGAGATGCAAGCCGGCTAGGATTGATAGAGTTTGGATTAACGGTTGTTAAATGATTCACATGATTACGTGTTGATTAGGGTTTGAGTGTATCAGGGCCATGTTACTTGGTAACCGCTGAGCCAGCATACCAGCTTCCCTACCTCGAGTTATAGTTTATTATCGGTTTCACATGATAGCTTTCACATGCTAGGTTAATTGTTAGTTATCTGTTTCATAACATGAAAAGCATATCATATATGTTAAAGTTTTGTATTGTCCATATACATTGCTCTTATGTTATTCATGTTTTATTTAAACTCGACATTTCGTGGCTGGGAGGGACTCGGAGGAGTTACTCCCCACTGACTGTGGCTTCCGTGTGTATATTTAATGCGGTCGAACAGGTGGTGTTGCATATTTGGGGTACATGGACGAGCTAGCGAGCGAAGTATTTACCTTGGACCTATATTCGGTTCATAGTTTGTATATTATTAGACACTCTTTTATTTCCGTATTTATACGGGAGATATGTCTCCCGTCTTGTACATTTCGTTTGTAGAATATTATTTCCGTTTTGTAATGACCTTTTTATTTTATGACACCTTCGTTTTGTACTATCTTATTTCTTTTATGTATTTAAATAATTTTTTTTCTTTCCGCAAATTGAGGGTGTCACAGTTGGTATCAGAGCATTTTTGCTCCCGACGCACGTTTGTGTACCCTAGTATAAATAACTTGAACTTAATAAAATAATAAACTTGTGAGATAGAATGGTAGGATGGGTAGATTAGGATTTATGTTGTAGTCTATTTGTTTATGCTAATTGTTAGGAGTAACTTAATTTGTTTTGTCTCTTATGAAGATGGTTGGACCTCGTGTAGAAGAGATCTGTGTTACCTAGAAGGAGTATATTCTACCGAAGATTTGAAGATTTACAAGCTTAATTGAAGTTGATTCCTTCTTCATCTATGAATTCTCTCGTCCTTATTGGATTATACTCTCTTCCTTCTATCTAAGAGCTTCTTTCTCCTCCAACCTATTTGCCTCTTGAAAATTTCTCTTGAAAGTTCCTCCACCTTCCCATTAGTATCCTTACCTCCCTCTTGTATCATTTTATGGATGTCAGAACCATCGGTTTGAGGTATATTATACTTAGTCGGAAGAACTTTGAATCTTGTGGAATATTAGTTTTGTTTGAATGAACATGTGATTTGAGGAAAATGTTATAGATCTAGTTTCACCATATGGTGGTGAGAGTTGGTGTCCTTGAGGAAGGTGTGGTGAAGTATGTTTAATAATTGTAAAGCTTGATGCTTGTCATGACTTGTGAGTAATAGTTCATGATATTCGATGGTATAAGGTCGAAGGAATTGGCTATGACTTCTTAACTCATTAGTGATTTAGTCTTTTAGACTTAGAAGTTTAGTATTGGTTTGAAGACCATGCGTATGATATGTCTATTTTGAAGTAAATAAGAGTTTCGAATATGATACCTAACCGTCCTATGGAGCTAGTTTCGTGTTTAAATGATTATGGAAAATGGAGAATAAGTTTAGGAAGAAACTATCCTAGTGGTTATAGACTAAGAAAACTTGAAGTTACAATATCTTTTTGAGGATCGAAATAAGCTTAATAAGAGTTATAGTTGTGGTTAGAAAGTTGAGTGATTTTTAATGTTACTTGGGAATTTGTTGTCATTAAATGTTGGACCCTAACGGGAATAAATACTTGGTGGAATTAGGATTCGATGACACAACATGAGGAATATCGACATAAGCGAAAACCGATGTATTAAGAGTTTGGAAGAGATAAATAAATTGATTACGGTCGCATTGCCCTATGTTTGGCAAAAGTTAAGTGAAATGAGTTTTGTGGGACTAATCTCTTTGAGGTTTCGAGATTCAACTTTTGATGATGAGAGGGTTCATGGTAAATAAGTTGGGGTAATGAATTTTGGAATAAATTGGATTAAAGGATTTCATAGTAAGTCCTTTACTTTGTGGTTGTTAGCGGTCTTGTTTCTTTAATTATAAATATTTTGATGGTGATTTCCAATAATAGTTTCGATGGATCTTAGAAGATTTTTATTGAATTGGAATAATTGGGAGTTGCTACTCGGTGTGGCATGCTTATGAAATATCTTGGTAGGAATCCGATGATTGAAATGTTGAGGATATATTGCACTCCCTTGAGGACTAGTTTGCTTGTACAGTTAGTATTGTCGAGTTACTATCGACATTAGAATTTTCATAGAGGGAAGATAGTATTGGGGTTCATCCTTCGTTCTTCTTTATTCTTTCCTTCTTTCTTTCTTCCTTCTTTCTTTTCGATTTATTCTTTCGAATATTTCGTTCCTTCTATCAATTGTCATCTCGTATAGATAGGATATTAGAAGCTTAGTTAGAAGTTTTAGGTATAGATAGTAATGTTATTACTTTTACTATAGAATTTTTTGAATTAAAAGCTTTTATAAATGTTTTATGATTTCAAGTATTTTACCGTCAAGGAGTGTTGAGACTTGTTATTGGAGACGTTCGATAACTAGTTTTCTCATTTATTGATGCGAAAATGTATCTTTGAAGTCTTTGATTTGGACGACGAGGTTTTTGACCGCGGACGAGAACCTTCCGTTCCATTGATAAGATCCTATATTTATATTACAAGTATATTTTTAACGGTTTTGAAATAGACCTACATATATGTTACGTTCCTTCTTCTAAGTTTCGAGGACGAAACTTTTTAAAAGGAGGGGTGATAGTAACAACCCGAAATATTTACCCGATTTTTCTAGAAAAATATTTACTAACACTTGTCAGGAGAACTAAGTTTTAAAATAGGAATTTTTGTTCCGAGTCTTATTTTGAATTCCGGTTGTATTTGGAATTTGAGGATTCATGAATAAGACGTTTTGGTCGTCTTGACCTTTCTATGACTTTTTAAGCGTCTTTGACTTTTCTCTCGACTTTTTTTAAAGTTGTCATTTACTTTTCTTGACTTTTAAAGTCGTCTTAAACTTTCTGAACTGTTAAGTCATTTTTGGACTTTTTCCCGACTTTTTAGTCGATTTTGACTTTCGGGTACTTTTCCCGAATGCTGTTGACAAGTTTGAGGACCGAAATTTTATTTAAAAAAATAATATTTTTGATTTATTTTATTTAGATTTATTAAGATTTATCATAATTTAATATAATTATTTTGAATTTATTCGGAATTTAAAGAATAACTTTTACGGTTTTTACTCGAACGTCATTTAACTATTCCCGCCGCATCGTAATGCGCGCAACAAAATCGAAACTCGACTTTGGCATGAGTCACACGTTGATGTCATCGCTTTCCACTCACCATTAGATATTTTATTTATTTTGATTAAACTAATCAAAATATCTAGATATTTATTAACTTTATCGATCAGTTAACGAAAATTACGCAAATCGATAAATCAGACCCGATTGCTCATCAAGCCACACGGCTCCATCTCCTCTTTTTGTCCTTGATATTTTCTTTCTTTTCATTATAATAACATAATATCTTGATATTAACTTTATCGTAAATTATATTTAATCGTTTACCGTAAAATAATTATTAAACGCGAGTCCATTACGGAACAACAATTTTAAAACTCAACACCTTTATTTGTCTATAAACTCACGTCCAACTCCACTCCACTTTACTCACAAACACCTTTTCACTTTTCAACAAATCAAATAAAGATCAAAATATCACTTTCTTTAATCGTTCGTCGTGTTCTTCATCGTTCATCAATTGTTCTTCATCGTTCTTGAGCAAAACCTCCATAAATCCTTCATTTCTTAATTAAATCCTTCCTAATTTATATTTCTAGGATCTCCTCTTCGCTCTCCATCTTCTAGTACGGTTTATTTTCAATTCCGTCAAGATCGTTTTCAACATTTCATTATGGAAAATTTAGTTTAAGTTCTAATAATTGTTTTCTTGTTATTTCTTATAGGGGAAGAGTTTGAAGACGAATTTGGAGACTCTTATATATTAGGGGAAGATTAGAAGACGGGTTTCTTAGTTTATACTTCTTATTTTGGTGCTAATTGATTTTCTAGCTAAGGTAACGATTCCGAGTTACTCGACGAATAGGTGTTACATACCTTAGTAGCTTTTGTTTTCTTTAGTTTTTGGTTCATCTTTAGTTGTTGTGTATGGTTTACGGTTTTTGATTAGTAACATGATAAGTAATCCTTTTTATATGTTGTATGGAATTTTCATGTGGTTTAGTGTTCTTGATGATTTTGGATGATTTTGGATGATCTATTTATAATCATGATTTACTATGCATGATGGTTGAATTGGATGTTAAAAATGGATGTTGTTAATTAAAATGATGTTAGGATTAATTTGGGGTGGTTGTTGTGGTGGCCATTGAAGTGGCCGGTTATGGTGGTGGCTGAACCGGCCGGTTCAGGCTGGTCAGACCGGTCCAGGCCGGTCCAGCCGGTCTGGGTTGGTCATTGGTGGGTCCGGGTTTTGGTCTTTGGGTTGTGTCGATGTTTGATTGTTTAATTGTTGTTTGACGGGTTTTAATTATGTTAAAGCATGCGGGAATTAATTAGAAACGGTTTTGAGTAAAACCGTTAAAAGAAAAGGCCAAAACAGCCATTTTAGCCAAATCAGGCCGTGAGGCCCAAATCAGGCCCATATGGGTCCGGCCCATTTCAGCCCGTGGGTCCCACCTTGGGACTCGTGTCGGTTTTTGAGTTATCGTCATTTTTATCGTGTTTTGTAATATTTAGCAAGTGGGAAATATTAATAAGTAAAATATTTAATTAAAAAGGTTTTCATAAAATTATTATTTCTCACATGTTAGAAATTATAATACGAGATTAGTTTACGTTGAAATCATTTAAGTCAAGCGGGTTTTGGGTATAATATGATAATTCACATGTTAGAATTTTCAATAAAATAACATGTAATGAATATGATGATTGTATGTTCAAGCCTCGATGGCTAAGACTCTGTTGCTAGCCGGTTTGGCCAAACGGGTTTGGTCAAACTAAGATCTAGTCAGCCCCGATTTGACTGATGACCCGTCGCGGGACTAGGGTCGGGGGTTTGTCTTCAGGTAAGGTTTTATTAGAATGAATGAATTAGCCTTAGTAGATATGAGGCGATATGATATTTGATTATTATTTATATGCAATTAGTCACATGATAGGATGTTTTTCCCGTGACTGTTTTATTATATGGTTGGTGTCGTGTTGACTAAGTACCCATAGAGAATTATGAGTATATGGCGTCTTGACCATTCTAATTCTAAATGAGTATCTTGGACCATGACATCGATAGGCCTTACCAACTTTAACGAGTATATGTTCACTGCTTGATAGCTTTTGTGTCACTGGTTTTGGGCCTTTTGATACCAAGCCGGGGCATGGCATCCTAAGAGTTCCGCTTTTGGAAGGGAGCCAGCTTAAGTACTAGCCATCTCTGTTTAGGGGGTCGCCTAGCAGAGTTTCTCATGTACGGTTATGTAATGAGACAGGGAATGGGTTAGCTGTTGTCGCTAGGTCTGATCATTCTAGGGCTAGGATGTTTTCCTACCTTGTGGTATAGACTCGAGTTACAGAAGTCGACTATTGACCGTGCTAAGAACTTATGCCTGTTTGTAGACGGATTGGTCTTTCATGTTTGTATGATTCTATGAATCTTAGAAGGTGAGATGCAAGCCGGCTAAGGTTGATAGAGTTTTGGATTACTGATTGTTAACTGATTCACATGATTACATGTTGATTAGGGTTTGAGTGTATCATGGCCATGTTTCTGAGAGGAACCTCTGAGCTAGCATACCAGCTTCCCTACCTCGAGTTATAGTTTATTATCGGTGTCACATGATAGCTTTCACATGCTAGGTTATTTGTTAGTTATCTGTTTCATAACATGAAAAGCATATCATATATGTTTAAGTTTTTGTATTTTCCATATACATTGCTTTTATGTTATTCATGTTTCATCAAACTCGACATTTCGTGGCTGGGAGGACTCGGAGTTACTCCCCACTGACTGTGGCTTCCGTGTTTATATTTAATGCGGTCGAACAGGTGGTGAATGCATACATTGGGTACCTTGACGAGCTAGCGAGCGAAGTATTACCTTGGACCTATA
>JAIUZE010006673.1:0-41398 GCA_022085475.1 Heliosperma pusillum
ATTCATTCATTCATAAAAGTCTGCTTACAACAACATACAAGACCTCCTTATATAGAGGGACTGATATCTTGTGAACCATTGGATGTATGTATCATCCAAGGGCCAGCTTAGGATCTAAACTACTTCTACTGACATTAATTAAGGGCCTCACAAGAGGACGAGCTTAACAACTATAAAGAACAGACACAAAACACAAAAGAAAACAGACTGAGCAAAAGCAAATAAAGTAGTTTTTGGAGTTTTCCTGAAATGGAAATCTGTTGATCTTGTTGTCTTGTGCTTTGCTCTGGGTGTTTTGTTGCTCCTTGGAACTCTCCACTCTTATGAGGACATAGATAAACCTGCCTTAGATGAAGACAAGTTGACTTAAGCAAAAGAAAACATCATCTGAGCATGTACTACCTCTGCTATGCTGTTTACTGGACTCTAGCTTTGGGGTGTCTGTTTCATGGGTTTTTACTAGACTTCAAAATGGTTTGTCCTGGGCAAACTTGTAGCTTATAGGGTTGTCTTGATGGTAGGCCATAGTGGGGGTGGTTGGGATGCCCTGGTGTACCTCCTAGAGGCTGGGTTTGTTAACTGGTCTGTCTGGGCCTGAATGGCTCTGTTTCTGTTTTGTGTGGGTAATGTGGGTTGTGTTGGGGATGGGCATGGGTTGTTGAACCCTGAACTGTCTTCTTCATTGGGTGGCTTGGCTTGGGTTGCTCTTGACTTGTCATAGCTTGTTGTTTAGACCTTGTAATTCGAGCTTCCATCTGAGGGGTCAAGCTTGTCTTGTATGTGGCTTGATCATCAAGGCCCCTTGGGTGAGCTCCTGCTGCAGCCTCCCCAGGTTGAAAAGGGCTTGACCTCAAGCCTGTGTCTTCTTCTCCCTCAGAGTCTTCAAAGAAAGGACTAAGATCTCCAACATTGAATGTTCCATGGACTGCATACTCTCCTGGTAGATCAATTTTGTAGGCATTGGGACCTATCTTCTCTATGACTTGAAAAGGACCATCTGCTCTTGGCTCTAGCTTGTTCTTTCTCTTGGAAGGGAACCTTTCTTTCCTTAGGTTGATCCATACTAGATCTCCTGGTGCAAAGTCTTTCTTGGTCTTAGGAACCTTGGCATTCTTCTTGTACAGATCATTAGCCTTCTCAATTTGTTTCCTGACTGATTCATGGAGTTTTAACATTTGTTCCACCCTCTTCTTGGCATCATAGTGGACTTCTGACCTGCACACATTAGACAAACTCAAAGGCATTAAGGGGTTAGTACCATAGACCACTTCAAAGGGGGAGTGGCCTGTGGCTGCTGATGGAGCTCTATTGAAAGAGAACTCTGCTTGAGCCAACTTCAAGTCCCAATCCTTGAGAGATTTGCTGACTATACACCTCAAGATTCTTCCCAAGGTCTTGTTAGTCACCTCAGTTTGGCCATCAGTTTGAGGGTGATGGGAGGTACTAAACAATAACCTAGTGTTAAGCAGTTTCCACAATGTCCTCCAGAAATGGCTCATAAACTTTGTGTCTCTGTCAGACACAATGGTCCTTGGAACTCCATGTAACCTCACCACCTCATCAAGGTATAGCTCTGCTACACTCACAGCATCCTCAGTCTTCTTGCATGCAATGAAATGTGCCATCTTACTGAACCTATCCACAACCACCATGATAGAATCCTTCCCTCTTGCTGTCCTAGGCAATGCCATTATGAAATCCATACTAACATCCTCCCAAGGCCTACATGGGACTGGTAGGGGAGTGTAAGGTCCTGCTTGGAAAGAACTCTTGGCCTTTTGACAAACTCCACACCTTCTGAGCACTATTTGAACTTCTCCCATCATCTTAGGCCAATGGAATTGATCTTGTAGTATGTCCACAGTTTTCTGAACCCCAAAGTGTCCTCCAAGGCCACTTCCATGCACCTCCTTAATCAATAGATTCCTATAAGATCCTCTGGGAACACACAGCTTGTTTCCTTTAAATAAGAATCCATTTTGCAAAGTGTAGGGGGAATCAATGGTTCTTGTTCCCTCTTTCTGTGCCAACCAATCCTCTGCAAAGTCTGGATCTTCTTGATACATATCCTTCATGAACTCAAAACCAAGAACCCTTTGCTCCATAGTTGATAGCAGAGTGTATCTCCTAGACAATGCATCAGCCACCACATTTTGTTTGCCCTCTTTGTACTTGCTAGAAAAGGTGAATGACTGAAGGAACTCCACCCACTTAGCATGTCTGTGACTGAGCTTATGCTGGCCTCCTATGTACTTCAATGCCTCATGATCAGAGTGTAAGACAAAAGGTTTGGGCTTCAGGTAATGACTCCAATGCCTCAGAGCTCTGACAAGAGCATAGAACTCTTTATCATATGTAGAATAGTTTAGCTTGGCACCACTTAGCTTTTCACTAAAGTAGGCTACAGGTTTCTTCTCTTGGATGAGGACAGCTCCAATTCCCACTCCACTTGCATCACATTCAACCTCAAATAGGCAATCAAAGTTTGGCAATCTTAGGATAGGTGCACTGCACAAGAGCTTCTTCATGTGTTTGAAAGCCTGTAAAGCATTCTCAGTCCAAGTGAACTCTCCCTTCTTCATGCACTCAGTGAGAGGTGCTGCAATGGTGCTAAAGTCCTTAATGAATCTTCTGTAGAAAGATGCTAAGCCATGGAATCCCCTTACTTCTGTAATACTCCTAGGGATAGGCCAAGACTGGACTGCCAAGATCTTGTCTTGATCAACTGAAATGCCCCTACCAGATACCACATATCCTAAAAACTTGACTTCCTCAGTCATGAAGGTGCACTTCTCAAGCTTCCCAAAGAGCTTGCTCTCCTTAAGTATTTCAAACACAGCCTCAAGATGCCTCAAATGATCATCCTTGCTCTTGCTGTAGATGAGGATATCATCAAAGTATACCACCACAAATCTCCCTAGGCAAGGCCTAAGCACCTCTGTCATCAACCTCATGAAGGTACTTGGGGCATTTGACAGGCCAAAGGGCATGACAAGCCACTCATAAAGGCCATGCTTTGTTTTGAAGGCTGTCTTCCACTCATCTCCTTCTCTGATCCTCAATTGATGGTAACCTTGCCTCAAGTCAATCTTAGAAAAGAACCTTGAGCCACTTAGCTCATCCAACATGTCATCAAGCCTAGGTATAGGGAACCTATACTTGACTGTGATGTTGTTGATAGCCCTGCTATCTATGCACATCCTCCAAGTCCCATCCTTCTTAGGAACCAACAATGCAGGCACAGCACAAGGGCTTAATGACTCCCTTACAAACCCTTTACTCATCAACTCTCCAACTTGCTTTTGTAGCTCTTGTGTAGCCTTAGGATCACATCTGTAGGCTGGTCTATTAGGTAGTACAGACCCTGGCACAAGGTCTATTTGGTGTTCAATCCCTCTCAAAGGGGGTAAGCCATCAGGAAGTTCCTCTGGAAACACTTCCTTGAACTGATCAATGAGGGGCTTAACATCTGCAGGGATCACCTTAGACTCTTCTTCCTGAACTTCCTTTGACAGCAGCATTACTATAGGTTGCTCCTCACTACACTCCTTGACCATTGCTGACTCAGATAGAAATACAACTCCACTAAAATCCTCAGCCATACTTGGACTTCCATAGCTCTTCTGGTGTGGTGGCAAGGGGGCTAATGTCACCTTCCTGCTCCCATGCTTGAAAGAATAGGTATTGCTTCTTCCTTGGTGTATGGAGCTTTTATCAAACTCCCATGGCCTTCCTAATAGCAAGTGACAGGCATCCATTGGAACCACATCACATAATACTTCATCCTTGTACACACTGCCAATGGAGAAAGGGACCATGCATTGCTTATCCACCTTAACCTCTGCTCCCTTACTCAGCCATCTCAACTTATAGGGGTGAGGGTGATCTTGAGTGCTCAACTTCAGCTTATCAACCATAGTAACAGAAGCCACATTGGTACAACTACCTCCATCTATAATAAGGTTACAAACCCTCCCTTGTATGGTACATCTGCTCCTGAAAATGAGGGACCTTTGATCCTCCTCCAAAGGTATCTGTTGTGAATGCATTACTCTCCATAGGACTAAGCTGTGGCCTGTGTCAGGGAGTGCCACTATTGCCTCCTGACTAGACTCTTCTTCCTCACTCACCACTTCTTCAACCTCAGGCTCATCCCTTTCATACTCAACTAGACCCTCTTTCTCCCAAGCCTCAACTTCCATTATGGTTAAGGTCTTCTTAGAAGGGCAATCCTTCCTGAAATGTCCATAGCCTTGACATTGGAAGCACCTAATTCTGTTCTCAGTCAATGAAGTGCTTGGCTTTTGACCCATGATGCCCTTACCCTTGTCTAAGGTAGGTGGGGGTGCTGTCTTAGGGGTATCCATGGCTCTAAACCCACTAAAAGGTCTGGTTTGAAAAGGCCTAACAGGTTTTGGTGTAGCAGGCTTAGTTTTCCCTATCTTCTCAATTCTCAGAGATAGGTTGACAACATCATCAAATGACCACAGAGGTTGCATCCTAACCTTGTTAGCAATGTTCTTATCTAGGCCCTCTAAGTACCTAGCAATCCTTTGCTCAGGTTTCTCATTTATATCACATTGTAAGGTGAGTTGTTCAAACTCCCTCAGATAAGATTCAACAGGTTTGTCTCCTTGTTTCAACTTAGACAACTTGATAAACAGATCCTGGGTGTAATCCTTAGCAACAAATTTGTCTAACAGTTTCTTTTTCAGTTTAGTCCAAGACTTGATGGGTTCCTTACCCTCCCTAGCCCTTAACCCTTTCATAGTCTCATACCAAAGGGAAGCATACCCTTTCAGTTTAAGGATGGCTACTTTAAAAGACTTGGAATCATTGTATCCCTTGTACTCAAAGATCCTTTCTACTTCTCTAAGCCATTCTAACAAGTCATCAGGATTAAGACTACCAGAAAACTCAGGGATATCTACCTTAAGATGCTTGTCTGTGTTCCTGTGGATGGAAGCTCTGCTTCTTGTTGAGTCATCTGAGTCTGGGTACTCCTCATCATCAGGTGGCCTTCCTCTGCCTCCTCCTTGGCCTCTTCCACGTCCTCTACCTCTCCCTCCAGCAAGCAAATGGTTGCCTATAACTTGGTCCAAGGTTCTGGTTAGGGTGGTTACAATCCCAGCCAGATCCTCCATCCTTGCTTCTACTCCTGCTAGTCTCTCTTCACTCATTGGGCTATTTTTGTGTTTTTAAATGTAGTTAGGGAAAATGAACTCACTAAGACTCTCAACCAAAGCTCTGATAACCAATTTGGAGTGTAAACTACTAAGGTTCACAAGTTTTTAAGTGATTTGATTAGCTTGACTCAAACTGAAAACAATATCAAGTAACAAGGGATGTTGTTTTAGAGATTGTGAGTTGTTTAACTGAAAGATTCAAGGGATATGACTTGGATACAATCCTCTACAGCAAAGCACAAGAGAAAAAGGATTCAAGACTGGTTTTAGAGACAGTTTCAAGTGTTACAGCAAAGCACAAACACCCTAAACTAACCTCAACAGCAAGTAAGTTAAACCACAGCAAAGCACAGGTATAACTTGACTCACAATACAAGGCACTGATCAAACACCTTGGAGATGTATCAGGCTTGTTTCAAACTACAGCTCTTAGCACAAGTTTGATAACATTGAGTGATTTCTCAAAGTTTAATTCATTCATTCATAAAAGTCTGCTTACAAAAACATACAAGACCTCCTTATATAGAGGGACTGATATCTTGTGAACCATTGGATGTATGTATCATCCAAGGGCCAGCTTAGGATCTAAACTACTTCTACTGACATTAATTAAGAGCCTCACAATAGGACGAGCTCAACAACTATAAAGAACAGACACAGAACACAAAAGAAAACAGACTGAACAAAAGCAAATAAAGTAGTTTTTGGAGTTTTCCTGAAATGGAAATCTGTTGTTCTTGTTGTCTTGTGCTTTGCTCTGTGTGTTTTGTTGCTCCTTGGAACTCTCCACTCTTATGAGGACATAGATAAACCTGCCTTAGATGAAGACAAGTTGACTTAAGCAAAAGAAAACATCATCTGAGCATGTACTACCTCTGCTATGTTGTTTACTGGACTCTAGCTTTGGGGTGTCTGTTTCATGGGTTTTTTACTAGACTTCAAAATGGTTTGTCCTGGGCAAACTTGTAGCTTAGAGGGTTGTCTTGATGGTAGGCCATAGTGGGGGTGGTTGGGATGCCCTGGTGTACCTCCTAGAGGCTGGGTTTGTTAACTGGTCTGTCTGGGCCTGAATGGCTCTGTTTCTGTTTTGTGTGGGTAATGTGGGTTGTGTTGGGGGTGGGCATGTGTTGTTGAACCCTGAACTGTCTTCTTCATTGGGGTGGCTTGGCTTGGGTTGCTCTTGACTTGTCATAGCTTGTTGTTTAGACCTTGTAATTCGAGCTTCCATCTGAGGGGTCAAGCTTGTCTTGTATGTGGCTTGATCATCAAGGCCCCTTGGGTGAGCTCCTGCTGCAGTTAGGGTTAATGGGTAGGTTATTTGGATCAGGTTTGAGCTTGTTTTGTGGGCAAGAAATGGATCGCGCATGGCGGGGAAGGGGCAGGTTTGTTAGGCTGTTTAGGACTTTAGGGGAGGGGGGTATTTTGGCACTAAAATCAAGGGGTGAAAAAGGTTGGTAGTGGGGTTTGATAAATAGACTAGGAGGGGAGAGGTTGGGTCGAAATCGCATCAAAAATTGGGCCCAAATCGCCTTCAAAGCAAGCTTAAAAGACCGTCGTAAACTAGCGTTTACAAACATCGTTTTAAACAAAAATGAGACGGTAAAATAATTCAAAGTTGACTTTTCAAGTCGGGTTTAAAAAAATGTTTATTTTATTCTCAATAAAACAAATAAAAACTCGATTTTAAAATAAATTAAAAACGAATCTATTCGAGACGAAAATTGATTTTAAATTTCATTTAAAATACAACGACGACACCCATTCTACATCGTAAAACGAACCACAATTAATGACAATGTCAAACACGAAATACATGTCGTCCTATCATCATCGGGTGTTTAGCGGAATTTCTATAAATCCTGTATCGACGGATACGGGCATCTACAGAGCCCTCACTTTAACTGAGGCTTGGACAAGGCAAAAGTCAAAGTAGACCCCAAGTCCACTGACCTGAGGATTCTGCGGGTCTTTTAGGGTCCATTAGACCTGCGTATATAAGCTCCTCATCCATAAGACAAGGAGATATACCTGAAACACGGTTCTGGATGCCACAATTCATTCGCCGCTTTTGCAATAATGGTCATCGACCCATAACGTCGTTGTTTCATCATAATAGGGGTTGGGCCTTATCCTTAGACGCCTACGTTCCATTTCTGACGAAATCAAACCCGTATCAAAGTTCGAGCTCGCCGGTCTGTAGTTTTCTGCTGCTTCAGCCCAAATATTAATATCTTGTTATTCATTTAAATAAAGACAAGATTTGCATTCTGCATGAGGAATAATTATCAATTCCGATGTTCCGTTCAGGGAACGATTCATCAAATCGGTGCTCGTTCGACCTAAAATTTCTTGGGAGCATTCTGCTGTGGGTGTCATCCTTTATGTTTCATAATGGGTCTCTGGAGCCGACGGCGACAGATCCCCTAGTTAGAGCATATTCTGCAACTTGATCACAATTCATATAGCACGCAATTCACGTAGCAACATTTTGAGGTTTGAAAATTCAAATAGGTCATCGACCAAAATTTGATTTGAAAATTGATCATCAATCCTTATTTTGGAAAACAAGGATGGGTCATCGACCAAGCTTTGATTTGAAAATAGATCATCGATCTTTACTTTGATATGAAAATGGGTCATCGACCGAGCTTTGATTTGAAATGGGTCATCGACCGATCGAGCGTTGATTTGAAATAATTCATCGACCGAACTTTGGTTTGAAAATGGATTATCGATCCGCATCTTGAGTATTTTGAAAAAACAAGGATATGTCATCGACCGAACTTTGACTTGAAAATGGACCATCGATCCACATTGATTTAAAATGAGTCATCGACCTGCATTTTGGGTATTTTGAAAAACACGAATAGATCATCGACTGAGTTTCGATTTGAAAATGGATCATCGATGCCCTTTGAAAATAGAATCCATAACACGACTTGCACTTTCTGAAGGAGTTAGTATGCCCATATGTCCGTAATATTGTATAACTGATTAATTTTATGTGGCTACAATGTTCTGCTAGGAGCCGCTTGTAGTCTGAGTCCTAAATGAGTTGGGACTCGGGTAGTATTAGTCAGTCCTACAGGGTCACACACTAGATGAGTTTTGGGCAATATTATAATTAATATTGATTAATTATTAAAGGAATAAGAATAATATTTATTATTCTTATTATACTTTCCTTATCCTAGATGCTCTAGGATTCTCTTGAACTCCCTATGTAAAGATATATAGAGGGAGGTGTTTATGATGAGTTTTTCTAAAGAGAAAAATCTCAAGGGAACTAAGAGGGAAGAAAAATGCCCATAAAGTTTGTACTAGCATACACACTCATATTGTGTGGATACTGGTAGAGGCGCAACACTTGGGGCGTTATTGTGAGACGGTCTCACGAATTATATTATTATTCACGAAGCTGCGATTTGGATTTTATTATACTTCTTTTTATTAGCATATTATTGGAATTCTTCCGCATTCAAGTAAGTTTGCTAATCACCCTTTTGTTTAATCTTAATACTTAACATGCATGAGATCTTGGGAATTCTGTCATGTCAAATCTGTTGAAAATCGTTACAGAACCCTTCACTGGTATCAGAGCGAACATGTATTGTTAAGTATTAGATTAAAATGTTGCACCTTTAGATATAATTGTTGTATCTTTGTGTTTATTTTTGAGTTTCCAGATTGGAGTTTTGAATTGAATTAGTTCAATTGCATACAATTGTTGTATACTGTTAAATATTAAATTTAGGGTTGTATCATGTTAGACTTTGTATTGTATCGTAATATTTGATATTATGATGAATTCTTTTAATTTGATTAGAAGGAACCCTAATTTAATTGATTTAAGAAAACCCTTAATTTATTGTTGGAAACCCAATTTTAAGATTGTCTTTAAATCTCAATTTGATTGGATCTAATTAGATTAGATATGTAACAACCCCTAATTTGATTAGGTGATTAAATTGTTTAATTACGTGTGTAATGCTCTAAATTGATTAAAGCAAAATTACTGTTCACGCGGTACTGTTCCCGGTTACTATTCACGCGCGTTTCGGTAAGTTACTGTTCATCAGTTTTGATTGTCGGATTTTGGCTTAAAAGTAGTGTTTTTCGAGTGTAAACGGCGTTCTAAACAAGACTGCATAGCAGGGTTAACGTTTTTAAGCCAAATTCTGACGTCTTGGTACACTTTCAGGTGTTTTTTAATTATGATTTTTTGTTTTTTCATAATTGATTTTGTGATTTAATCAATTTGATTGATTGATTCATTGTTACAATGGTTGTATTGATTTAATTTTGATTTTTATTAGTTTTATACATAGTATGATATGATCATGATACCTATGTTATTACGTTTTTGCATAAGATGTTCAAAAACTACAATTTTGAATTGTTGACGATTATGAATCGTTTTTGGAGTTCTTAACATGACTTGTTCTAATTTACAATTGCTTGTATATTACATTTGTATAATGTGATGTTTAATGATTAATTAAAGCTTTGTGTGTAAATTAGGACGGCTAGGTTCCCTTATACCATTTTCCGTAAGAGAACTAGCGCCATGCTTAGGACCTTTGTCATGTTTGACTCCACCTTCCCTCAATTAAAATATTAAGTAATGTCCTTCCAAATTAACGACTGTAAAAACTTATATCGTTGGAAGTATTGTCTGCCAAAGTAGAGTATTCCTTCTATGTAAGCTGAGCAGGTGGGTAACAGTTATCCACACGTGAGATTTGGTACACTTAACAAAGTTATCAAAACAGTTTTGGACTTTGGGGCAAATAGTCAAGTCACATAAGATGTTACATGACGACTAGGAGTCGCATTTGATGCGATGGACATTTGATGGCTACCTTGATATGTGTAATTTGGGCGATGAGCCAAAGCTCACTCACGTTATATATGATTAGGGATCCTAGAATACTATGCACATATGAGGGTTATGTGTGTAGTGATTTTATCTTAAAAATTGTTTAAGAATGTCGTGCAAATTGTGTGTCTTAAATCGGTTAAGATAATCACAGTTTATTAATATATTGATTTAGTTTTGCATATTTTGATAGTTGTAATTTGTCATTGTTGTCATGTTTTTCAAATGGGTTTGAATCGTTCAAATTCATAGATTGATTTTCTTTGAGAATTGTTCTCAATTATGCAAAGTGAGGTTTATCTTCAAAAGAGAATTTCTAGCGAACCATATTCAATGCCAATGTATAGTTTAGACTATATAGCGAAAGTCATAAAGATGAAAATTCGTACCATATATGTCAATTGTCTAAAATAATGGAATTGTTCCCGCTTAGTGAGAAAAATATGTGAGATGATCCACTTACTTCATTCGTCATTATTATGACGTAATTATATGGATAATTTTTGAGTAATTGGATATCCTTATTATCAAAGGTTGATGACTGAAATTGTTTCAGTTATGTTTTAAGTTACAGTCAGTTCATTATGAATTGGGCACGTAAATTAAGCGAATTTCTCACTTAGTGACATAAGATGAAGAAGATAATCGAGCATTGTATCAAGAAGATTCAGAAACTAATGTTCTTTGAGTTCATTAGCAAAGAGGCTTTCAGATATGAGCTTAGACACTGATAATGGGAAGTGAAGGACAATTGTTGTCAAGTCCTACCTTAAGGTCAATGTCTATAGGTATGGAAATCGCTTAGTAATTAATTACAGTCATTAATGTAATGACAAATAGCATTGGAAAGGTAGTTCGTAGAAGTGTCTCGGAGATCTGCGAAAGTTATTGAAGTATGACTTCAAATTGGAATTGCATGTTATAGCAGTAAAAGTTACTACGAATATTCTACTATAAGGTATAAGATACCAAAGATGGTACTTACATTATGATGTAATGACCTGTGGTAGTAGAGACATGGTAAGGAATGTGATAAATCTACGTGTATAATGAACAAATGTTGTTGCATTTTGCGTATAATTTATTCATTTGATTGTTATATTGTTCAAAACTAGATTTGAATAAAAGTTATTCATACAATGTCATTAGTAGAATGTTAATTCTTTTCATGTTTAAACATAAATTGAATTAATATTTTATAAAGAACAAATGTTGTTCTTTTTCTGGTTATGACAATTTTAGTTTTGTTCAATCTAATCTATAACATGTAATGCAAAGGGTTCAAGTCTTATGACCCAAGTTTCACACGCTTACAACAATGTCTTTTGAGCCATGAAACGAGATACACATGTAGAAGTTCCATGATGATGGATTTCTAGGCCTTATTGATTTGGATCAATTAAGGCAAGTGTAGTTTGTTTATATGCTAAAAGAATTTAAGGTGCTCTAACTAGTTGTAGTAAGAAGGCGACCAACTAGTTTGATCACACATATTCAGATATGTGTAGGTTGAATAAGTCATGTTGCTAAGGTATGAGATTATAATACTTCAATATAATTACTATTTTCAGTAATTATGCAAATGTTCATATGATGAACATAAAGTCTGATTGTTTTAAAAGTTTGAAATAGAATCAGATTGAAGTAAGAGATCAACTTAGGAAGTCGATCAACATTATTGTTCGATTTGATCGAAATGGGAGGCTTGAATCAAGTGTATATGACCATCATAATAGGTATGAAATTGTTTCACTACTAGTCTTAAAGAGACGGTGTAAGTTTCACTATAAGAATATTAGAGAAAAATTGTTTTCTTTAAAGGACATCACAAGCTAAGTTAGTTTGAGGTCTTTTGAGAATGTCCCTAAGACATAACCATGCCGGTTAGCCCCAAATGGGAAATATCATACTATTTATATTTGATGATACCGTTTTCTTAATATTTGTGAAATGTTATGTCTTATAAGAGAATAAGAACTTTATTTTGATATGGTTCTATCTATGATGAGTCACGCAGATCTCGTTATTTTTGGAGTTATGCGCTCTAAAGTATCTTGGTACACAATTTTGAAATTGTTTCTATCTAGGTCAATGAAAATATATTACATATAAGATATGTGCTTGGAATGGTTCTTATAATATTTTATTGATATTTGAGACTTTTTAAATGTTAAGAAAACAGTTTTCTGAAATTTAGTCTCGAATTTCTTACATATACTTTACGGGGTATTCTAAGATAGAATATCAAATCTGCCCTTCATTCCATTACAAAGTGTTTGTCACTTGGAATGATTCTTTAATGAGAATTGTGTCTCTAAAGAAATAGTGGGAGTAGAATAATCCTGGAAAGGTAAAGAATCGCATGATTCTTCTTCAAATGTTGAAGGAGATAGGTAAAATCCATGAAGATTCATGGATGTATCACTTGTGATTAAGCCCCGTATAAATTTGACTTTTAAAGGAAGCAATAGTAAGATCCAACTCTAAAAGCGTAAAATGGCTTGAGGCCATGAATCCAAAATGGTTTCATGTATCATTACAAAGTATGGACTTTGATTGATACACCCGGTGGTGTCACAACCATATAGTGTTTGGATTTTCCTAGCAAATGTCATTATTCATGAGATGAGTTTGACAGGAGGCGTACGTGAATAATATAGTTTTCCTTAAATGGAAATATGCAATAAGTTGTGTAAGACACATCTTAATATTCATGTAATTATGGAGAGCTAGGTAAATGAGAAAGTTTTAAAGGTTTATTTATAGTCCGAAACAAGTATCCAAAGGTTGGAATCATCGATCTTAACAAAGTAATTCAAAATGGTTTTGATTTCTTTGAGATGATGAGAGTATTGTGTATACAAGGAAACTAGTGGGAGTAAACTCTCTTTTATAATTGGTATGTAGTTGACATACGTATTCAAGAAACGACATTTTGTTGTCTCGTGGAGACTTATTAGCAAAGATGTTGTTTATTATGCGCTCGTATGACGAGTAGAATACCGATCTAGTCCTTGTGACTGTAATGAATAACATGTGAAAATATTCATATTATAGAACCAAGAAAGTGTTCTTCTTGTGATAAAGTAATCATTGTAAGCGTGTTACATTGATATCAACTTCAAATAGACAAGTATGGTTCCCGATTATAATCTGGACACATTTTGTTTATATGAAAAGTAAATGCATGCTGAAATGGTTTCAAGCACGTTGCTATGACTAATCTTACAACAAAAATGAGTACGTTGTTGCTTATGAAGCATCAAATAGAGTACTTGGTTTGAAAAATCAAACCTATACACACTATATACTTTGTTGCTTTTGAAGAAACAAAGAATACATTTGATTTATAAATCAAACGCGTGTTATTGAGTTTACTTTATTTAGATAAGGTAAAATAAACATATGCAAGATAATGATCGATGCAATGGTTGCATGTCCCGTACAAAATCTCTTTCGCGGCTATAGTATGAAAAGTCATAATACTGCGATTTGTATAAGACGCATTAGCGAGTGGTCTTAATACTACCGAGAGGTCTTCTTTTCAGTGGGAGGTTATGTTCGACATGATTGATACGTTTGTATGACATGTTTCTTTTATATGATAAAAGAATTGATTTTGCATTTAATTATGCTATAATTGAATGTTTGTCCCAAAATAGTATACATTGTTTAAACAGATTACCAAGTGCGTGACTTGGTTATGGAACTCTGTTTTATAAGATAATGTATTTATATAAGTCTCTAATCATGGCATAGTGAAAGGGACACTTATGCCTTATAATGATTAGTATGTGAGTTGGTGATGACTATGTTCCGTAGGTCATTGATATTGCGATATCAAACCAAGCACTTTGATACATGTTAGGAATATGTATTAGACGGACCCGTCAAAGAACTTTGTTAAGGTTTCGCTTAGTGTCAACAAAGTTTCTTTCACCGTAATTGGTAGTCTTTAGACCTGAGTCTTTCATTATTCTGTACATGTGAAGTGCTAGTTTTGACATCACCAAACGTCAACCGTGACTGGTGGCTATAAAGGTGATGGTTGGACTTGTCATGGAACATGTGATAGGATGTGGTTAGACAAGATGGGATTTGCTCCTTTTTTGTGAAAGAAGTTTATCATCTTCGGCCTCTCGAAGAGTGTGAATTGTATCAGTGCATGGCCATGCCCAGACGAGGTGAAAGTCAGTCGTCTATTGTAACAATTCAGCTCAGAAATTCGAGAAAAGAGATTGAGATTTATAGGGATGATACTTCGCCTACCCTATTCTCATCTGAAGAGATAGAAGCAAAGAGATTATGGTGCCTTATAGGACATAAGTGCAAGTGGGAGACTGAAGGAGTTAGTATGCCCATATGTCCGTAATATTGTATAACTGATTAATTTTATGTGGCTACAATGTTCTGCTAGGAGCCGCTTGTAGTCTGAGTCCTAAATGAGTTGGGACTCGGGTAGTATTAGTCAGTCCTACAGGGTCACACACTAGATGAGTTTTGGGCAATATTATAATTAATAGTGATTAATTATTAAAGGAATAAGAATAATATTTATTATTCTTATTATACTTTCCTTATCCTAGATGCTCTAGGATTCTCTTGAACTCCCTATATAAAGATATATAGAGGGAGGTGTTTATGATGAGTTTTTCTAAAGAGAAAAATCTCAAGGGAACTAAGAGGGAAGAAAAATGCCCATAAAGTTTGTACTAGCATACACACTCATATTGTGTGGATACTGGTAGAGGCGCAACACTTGGGGCGTTATTGTGAGACGGTCTCACGAATTATATTATTATTCACGAAGCTGCGATTTGGATTTTATTATACTTCTTTTTATTAGCATATTATTGGAATTCTTCCGCATTCAAGTAAGTTTGCTAATCACCCTTTTGTTTAATCTTAATACTTAACATGCATGAGATCTTGGGAATTCTGTCATGTCAAATCTGTTGAAAATCGTTACAGAACCCTTCACTTTCTAATGCGACTCAGACTCTTTTGACCCATAATAGAATCCGTAAGTGTGTAACCATTGCTTCTGAATAGTTGAGCTACATCATCATTTGCTTTCGGAAATCGTCATCTACACCATTGTTGTTCATCTTCGCCTCCGCCTTCATTCTTTTCGGCGGGTTTTAATCCTTTTTGCCTCCGCCTTCTTTCTTTTCAGCGGGCTCATTCATTTTTGCCACTGCCTTCTTTCTTTTCAGCGGGATTTCATTCCTTCGATTCCCGACACAATTTCCATCTATTTAGCCAATAAACTTAACATTCTGTTTGGGTGACCACACGTATTTGCCAAACACAACTCAATAAAAGGCTTAACAACTACTCATCGTGAATCTGCATCTTTCTCTTAGGCCAAACCAAGTACTAAAACTGACTGGACGTAGGTGGCTTCTTTTGGACTTTGGCTAAGACCCGTAAGGAAACCGACAAGACACATCGTGGATTGATTGAGTCCTCATTCTAAAGAACAGCCTATGTATTCGCGTGGGGAGAAATCAAATCCGACGTAGTTCGATGAAGGTGCATAAACGTAGTCATTTTTATTTGTGTGTACACACTCGAAGGTTTCACCTAAGACATCAAACTGTATCCCGTTCTAGCCTGTAAGGTACCGCCAAATCTCGTGTCCAGGGTTGATGTAGGAGGCTATGATTTTTCGGGATGTGGAGCTTGGAAACAAAAAGGCTTGAATAGTGGACCATCATTCTGAACGTTCGTTTTATAATGTTAAGGCCAATGGGTTATGGCTTACATCGTGGTTGAAAAAGGTGTCTCAAACCCTAAAGGCTTAGTGTAAAGACACAAGTGAGATGATTCTCAAATTTACATGTCTGGACCCTAACGGCTTAGTGTAAAGACACAAGTGGGATGATTCTCAAATTTCCCGACTATTTCTCAGTAACCGTCTCGAGAAGGACTTAAGGGTATGAAAGGTTGCTACATAAGGTTTTGGCTTCGCCCATTAAACTCTGACTGCAAGTACTTTGACATTGGGTCCATATGCCCTACGATTGTTGTAACTTTGACATTCAACCTTAACATTTACTAATCTCTCTTTTTTCTTCTTTTCATTTCATTTTTCTTATTTTTTTTCCTTCTTTTTTGTTTTTTGTTTTTTTTTCTTTTTTTCTTTCGAAACAACACTTCAGGTTGCAACTAGGTACATGTTGAAACATTTGGGCTTCGCCAATTTATTTGGGTTAGTACTAACGTTCCTTGTTGGAACTGGTTGTTTTTACCTTTCCTCTTCGAGAGAGGGTGTTTTTGTGGGGAATGGGTTTGCCTTCCGTCATTAACATGGGAACAAAGAGCTAGTCTAGGTTTGTCACATAATCATCTATTGGTGTTGTCTTGAGCACAAGTTTTGATGGAGGTTTTATACCGCCAGACATGGAATAGGTAACGGAAAGGGTCACCAGATCCTAAGGTACATTACCATCTACAACAGGATACATTTATGATTAGGAGCACCCTTCGAGTGCGTCGTGCATTTTAGATTGATAATCAGAGATGTGAATAGAGATGAAAATGAATATTTTATTCGAAATGATAGAATGTTTGACAGAGTCGAAGATGGAGCGATTTCTAGGACATATCCTAGATCGCAGAACTATGACTCGATTGCAAGAAAAGGAATTCCTAGACTCGACTTAGACTAAATCAGGAAAGCCGACTCCGATTCGTAATCATCAAATCTGGTTTTGGGCATTTCTCCTTCTTACGGGCAATACATCTTCCCATCGATAATACGGAAGTCATCCAACTCAATTCTTGTTATCAGCTCCAACTTTGTCATTGCCTTTGCCGATTCGAACCACCATTGATGCCACACCCTTGTTCCACTACTGATGAAGGTCGCATCCCAATCACACCTGGGTAATATATACCCTATCATCAAGTCCTTACATGCGCCGACTCTGAAAGCGGATGACGCTTCGTCCGTGCCATGAAGGGCTATGGGTTTAGAGGGATTCCTGATAAAGTCCGGATATTGTGCATGCAACTAGCCTCTTCTGAGCTTGTTCTTTCTTTCGTCACATCCTGACGTACCATGGTTCGAGTCTTCATTCCCTCATGAGCTTGTTCACGTCTTCATCCCTTGACATGGCTTCCTCTGTCCTTTGGAACTTCTTGGCGAGGGAAGCCTTTCAGGTCGACCCTTCACCAAGTGCCTTGACCGAGGTGGTCTCTTTGGAAGGTACTTTGTTAGGAACATCCCCAAAAGTAGAAAGGTCACTCGCCCTTTTGACACGGTGGTATTTCATCTTGAAATCGTGACGCGATTGAACCTTTTGTGAGATATATGTCATCTTCTATACTGTTTAGATCCTCGTTAACCTTATTCTTGCTTCGAAAAATGTATGGTGTATAGTCAATAGCAAAATCCCCAATTCGAACTTCGTTCTTAGCTCGGGGAAGGAACTTGGAACCATCCACATAAACTTCCCCAATATAGATCCCAGTGAGGCGACGAATAGGTTGGATTAAATGATATACATCAACGTTGTCTTCGAGAAATATTGCATTCGCATGATCGCCAAAGGGATTGTTCACATTATTGGGCTTGATAGTCGGGATCAGAATCCTTTCGTTCCCTATACCATCTTGGATATCATGTTTGAGACGATAACAATGCTCGGTATCATGGCCCTTTCCTTGGTGGTAGGCACATTATGCATTTGGCTTGTACCATTTACCTTGTCGTTTAGTAGGTGGATCTGGAGTTGGACCAATAGGGTTCAACTTTCCTTGGGCAGAGAGCCTTTGGAGAGCATAAGTGTTGGTACACCCAATGTCGGTGAATACCCTAGGCGTTTGGCGTTGTGTCCCCTTAGGAGTTCCTCCCAAAAAGGCTAATGGCTTGGATGTGATTAGAAGAGATAGATTCCTTTGCCCTAGAAGAAGAGGCACCTTGGAATCCCTTAGGTTTTTCAGCCTCGATCATCCTAACATCGTCTTCAAATTTTCTTCCGACTCGGATAAGTTCCTTAAACGAGCCAAATTTTTTGTATTTGATAGCATCTCGATAGACGGGTCGTAGGTTCTTAACGAATTTGTCCACCATTTCAGATTCTTACGGCCTTTTTGATAGTTTTACGCTTTCTGCGCGCCATCGGTTGTGGAATTCAGTAAATCCCTTTCTCTCTTTCTGATTCATCACCTCAAGTGTTCTCATGGTAGTTTGGCTTTCAGAATTGTCATCAAAATGCTTACAGAACTCCACCGCGATATCTTCGAATGTTGGGAAATTCTTAAGATCGAGGCCATAGTGTTGGAGTAGGCGTCCTCCACAATATTGCTTCTACATAATAAATCTCATTTAAAGAATATATCCGGGATATTTATTGGCTATATTAGTCAGTTGATCAACGTATATCGGTAACAGTTGGCTAACTAGAGTTTAACGTTATTGTCGTATGACGGCGGTGATCAACTGATCCCTTTCGATCACACCTAAAGGAACGAGCCTCAAATAGAGAACTAATTATTTGTATAAGATACAGTTTAATTAGTCCCTTGAATAAATGACTAAAAGTTAGATGATTGTGTTTTAATAAGAGAGAACGAGTTTAGAACTTGTACTATAATATTATTATTCAATTATACGATAAGTGATTGGTAATATTTACTTTTGAGACGGGATTTAGTAATTAATTATTAATTCACTAAAAAATGTACTAATTGACTAATTTGATTAGTGTTAGTACAAGTCATATATACATTTGTAAGATTACATGTAAATATGTTGAGTGTTACTAGACAAAATAAATTGGGAAATACTTAAATTATATAAGATAATTTCGTGAATGATTACACATATTTTTTAAGACAAATATAATAATCTAAATGGACCCATTAATGGGTACATTGTTTCGGCCAAGACAACAAGTGGGAGGCAAAACGATTAGTTTGCTTTTACCTTTTGTTCTTATCAATGTCTAACTCTTCCCAATTGTTTTTTTGTTCTTATCAACGCTAGTAATTATTTCAAGCATGCATAAGAGCTACACTCCACCTCTCCCTCTCTCATCTTGGCCGGCGATAAGGCCTTGTTTTATGGTGAATTTTTGTTCATCCATTTTCACTTGTACATGTGGATGTTTTAAGAAAACGTCTCTCTAAAACTCTTTTAAAATACTAGAGATTCTTACTAAAAGTTAATTGAAAGTCCATAGACCTTAATTAGACTCCTCTAATTATTTGCTAAATTACTTTTTAATTTAGTTTATAATGATCTATGTAACATGCATGCAAATATAAAGACATTTATATAAGAGAAGAAATTTCCTCACATTGATATGGAAAATATAAGGGCACAACAAGAACTCCTTCTTGTTGTTCTTGAGCTAATAATATGGATGAACACAAATAATCTCCAAAGTAGAAGATCTCCTCTAAGTTGCACCAAGATTAACCCAAATAATCTACCCTTATTATTAACTAGATAATAAGATAGATATTATTCTACTAATATTATGACTATATTACTACACTAGTAATACTTAGTAAATATTAGTGTTTGAGAGTTTATAGTGAGAAGAAGAGTTTTAGAGAGAAGTATGACAATTGCCCAAAATGAAGTAAGTAAAAAATGAACACAAATGCCCATTTTAAAGGCCATTTGGCCGGATGGTTTAGTCCACATTTGGACTATTTTTTGTTCAATTTTGGTCACATGCATTGGAGTGGAGTGTTGTAGAAAGGATGATGATTATATTCAACTTGTTATGTCACCTTCAAAAGGTAACTAAGGAGTGTAAACATGAACAAAAATCATCACCCTTGTAACTACTTCAAAACCGGCCCTCTTGGCCTAGTTAGGTCCATTTTGATTTTTGATATTTGTCTCACAAATACTTATTGATCATATGGTTAATTATCTTGTATAATTAAGTGTTAATTTGATCATATAACAATTATATGACTCAATTAAATAAATAATATGTACTTAACATTTTAAGTAATATTTTACCATTATATCAATATATAATGGGTCCCACAATGCTTGGTTAATTTATTTTACAACTCCTTGTAAATATAATTAACTAATTACCTCTATCTCAAAACCTCAACTAATTTAGTAATTTAACGATTAATTACTAAGTTAAATCTTATTTAATCGTATTAAAATAAGATATAAATTTATTAGTCAATTATCGCATAATTGAAAAATAAGCTTAATCGAATTTGAGTTCTTAACTCAATTTCTAACAATTAACTCTCGTACATATCGAATATATGTAATGTACTAATTAACTGTATCGTATACAAATAATTAGTTACTATTTGGATTTCATCCTTTAGGTGTGACCGAAAGGGATCAGTTGATCACCGCCGTCAAACGACAATAACGTCAAACTCTAGTCAGCCAACCGTTATTGATTTACGTTAATCAACTGACTAATCATATATATAGTCAATAAATATCCCAATTATATTCCATAATAAGATTTATTATGTGGCGCACTATTGTGGAGGACACCTACTCCAACACATGTTACATGACGTAAAGAAATATCTATCTAAGAACTTTGAATTGAAAGATATGGGTGAGGCATCCTATGTGATCGGAATTGAAATTTGTCGTGATAGATCACAAGGATTGTTAGGGTTGTCTAAGAAAGCTTATATTGACAAAGTTGTAGAGAGATATAGAATGAATGAATGCTCTGCAAGAATAGTTCCTATATAGAAAGGGGACAAATTTAGTAAAATGCTATGTCCCCGTAATGAACTGGAACGAAAAGAAATGGAGAGAGTTCCTTATGCTTCTGTGGTTGGGAGTTTGAACTATGTTCAGACATGTACTCGACCAGATATCAGCTTTGCTGTTGGAATGCTGGGTCGGTATCAAAGTAATCCCGGGATGGACCATTGGAAACCTGCGAAAAAGATCCGTAGGTACTTACAAGGCACTAAGGAGCTCATACTTTCATATAGAAGATCAGATCACCTTGAGGTGGTTGGTTATTCAGATTCAGATTATGCCGGATGTGTTGATAGTAGAAAATCAAGATTTGGCTACTTGTTCCTTTTAGCTGAAGGGGCAGTATCATTGAAAAGTGGGAAGCAGTCTGTCATTGCTACTTCTACTATGGAAGCCGAATTTGTGGTATGCTTTGAGACCACTATTCATGCATTGTGCTTGCGAAACTTTATCTCGGGACTTGGGATCATCGATAGTATAGCCAAGCTGCTTAGAATTTATTGTAATAATTCTGCAGCCGTCTTCTTCTCTAAAAACGAGAAATTCTCCAAGGGTGCTAAGCACATGGAATTAAAGTTTTTATAGGTCAAGGAGGAGGTACAGAAGCAAAGAGTGTCATTTAAGCATATAAGAACAGATAAGATGGTAGCAGATCCATTACCACCCAAGGCGTTCATTGGCCATGTAAAGCGCATGGGTGTTGTATCAAAGGCCTTATTGTTGTAAATTTAATGTGCTTGTAATGGTTGTAACATCTAGAATTCACTTAAAGTATTGTTTCTGTTATAACAGACATGTTAATCATTATAGTATATGTATACATTACAGTTATTAGATTACATGTGACTAATTATGAGAATTAATGTCCTTCTCAAATTAAAGGAGACTTAGATTTGTAATTGATTTGTGATACATGGAAGGAATCATATCGATTAATAAATGACGTGTGACCACCATGATCCAATTAGTTCTAATTCGATTAAGGATAAAAAAGTTAGTGAACTTAACATAAAGGTTTACATTAATGTTATTGAACCATCAAGTCAACACAAAGGCCAAGTGGGAGAATGTTTGAATATTTAATAATATTCAAGTTGCCTATGTGTTTCGGGTTTAAATAATAGTTACGTTCATATTAAATATTACGACTTTAATATAAAAGATGACACCGTGATGGATCGGTCTCAATTAATGTAATTAAAGTCTGGGAATTATTATTCCCTCTTACCTTACCCTAATACAGATCGTCTTTCACGAAAGGGTACGATCGGGTTTGATTGTGAAAAGGTACGTAGTCATTATATAAATGATAGGGACACAATAAGTTTGATAATCATAAAATAAAAAAATCATACGTACATTAAAGAAAAGTGAAAAGCAGAAAGATAGTTTCTTTCTCCATCACCAAGGAACATCAAGGAAAGGGTTAAGGAAGATAATCAATCTTCTATACTTCTTTTTATTGTATTGAGTGCGTCTGTAAAACATGGACCAAGGTTAGTCCTTTATTCCGTTTTATTGTTTATATTAGGGTTGAATTAATTCAAGTCTATATTGATTCTTGGAACTGATTTCATTATCGAAATCGTAAAGTTAATGTTACAAAACCAGCCCGGAATAGATGCAACAGGTCATGCGTCCTCTGGAAGAGGTGCATCAGACCTTGCGTTTGTTCCTGAGATGGGTTCTAGCTGTGAAGTTAGAATCGCGATTAGTTATGATTCGTTGGTGAATTTATGGTTTATTATTGATCTTTAAGTCGGATAAAAGTAATTTAATTGATTAATTATACTAAATATATCAAAGACGAATCTAACTATATATGAACGGATCTAACCTTTTAAAGATGCAGTCTTGAATAAAAGACGACAAAAACCCACTAAAATTGACTATTAGGGATCTAAGCCAAAACTAACTAATAATATGAAATAATAAGAAAAGGTGATTTAAACATAAAAGAAAAGACTACTAAAAAAGTTGGAAAGATTTGACATAAATCTGACATGAATCTTACATGATTTTAAATACAAAATAAAGTAAAAGACGGGATTAAACACCCTCAAACTTACATGTTGACGAAACGAGATTAACTAAGTAGTATTTTAGCGATAGCTCCACTCGATCCAAATAAAGTGCCCTCGAAAGAGGAAATTGATTAATTAAAGTTGATTAATTAAGTTGAGTTGGTCAAATTGGTAGGTCAATGCATAACGTGACAGGTACCCATAAGGATCGGAGCTTACGTGGTCGATTGATCAAGAACGTAATTATCAATAAGCTTAGAGCAAGGTCTAGAATGCAAAGAGAGAGAAAGAAGGGGCGAAACACTCGTGCAGCAGGAGCTGACGGACAGGGTAGTACAATGATCAACATGGGGGACAGGGGTCAGGCCAGGGGGAACCAAGTGATAGCCACTGATAGCCAGGGGGAGGTCTATGTTCATACTCAGGGGCTAGTCAGGGGGCAGGGCATGGGTAGCCAAGGGGAAGTAATCAAGCATGGAATTGCTAGCCAAGACAAAGCCAGAAAGAAAAGCAATGATAGCCAAGACACGAGCCAAGACATGAACAGACTCAGCCAAAAGCAGACCCCCCAACACCAAGGCAAAACCCTACAAACCCACTCAGCAGGAGCCACTTGGGGAAGGCACAACTCCTAACACACCTTGAACCACCAGTTACCACCATGGCCAGCTAAAACCCTACCCATCTAAGTCCAAAAATGTCCTAAGGAACCAGAACCAGATCACAACACAACCACCCCAAAAATCCAAATCAAACCAGCAGGAAAAGTAGAAAAGCCTAAAGTAACTTTTCCATTTTGGGTTAGACATTGAGAGACCATTTCCAAAAGTCTTTTGATTGTCTTACCTAGTCTTAGAAGCCAAGCAGAGGAAGGTCAAGGGAGCATTAATAAGACTCGTCCATAAGCCCCAAGCACACACCACACAACTAACACAAGCTGAAGCATGTCACTGTCACAAGCCTGCACTTTTGTCTGTTTTAGTATTTTCCTTGTATTTCAGTCTGTATTTTCTAGCCATTAGTTTGTTTAATATCTAGTAATTAATCCTGGCCCTTAGATGAGATTCTAGGGTCTGTATCAGTCAGCTTGAGGCCTATATAAGGACCCTTGCTCTTTTATAAGAAGGCAGATTATTATTGAATGAAAAAACCTGAGAATCCTTCTCATTTCTAAATCTTTTGAACTTGTGCATTGCTGTAGTTGAGAGTCAGGCGTGGTAATACCATGTGCTAGGCTGTGGGTATTGATCAAAGTCCGTGGGCAAGTTCAAACCTTCCTGTGCTCAGACTGTGGGTTGTTTGTCTTGTTGATTGATTCAAGTTTGTTCACCTGTGCTAGGCTGTGGTGATTGAGCTTGGTCAGTCAGTTTGTTGTCTATTTTCCAGTGTTGAGCTGTAGAATTTAGCCAGCATTCATATCCTTGTGTCTAGTTTGTTCTGTGAGTCATTCTATCCCAATTCATACAATACCCCTACTTTATCACTGCAAATTTGATTATCAGAGCTTTGGTTGTGTGTTCATTATTTCCTTAACTATAAAAAAAACACAACAAATATCCCAATGAGTGAAGAGAGGCTTGCAGGTATTGAAGGTCTAGATATGGTCTTAGAGGGCCTAGATAGGAGCATTGCTGCTAGGGTCATAATGCAACCCCTATGGTTCTATGATGATGTTGTCAACCAAGAATTGAGGGTTGAAAAGATGGGAAAGACCAAGCCAACTGTACCTAAACCAGCTACTAGACCAGTGTACAAACCTTATAATGGCATTAAGATTGGGGAGACCCCTAAAACAACCACTCAGTCTACCACATACAAGGGAAAGGGAGTTGTGAACTCCAAACATAACGCCACCCCAACTTAGAACAAGATCAGGTGCTTCCAGTGTCCGGGCTATGGACACTTTAGGAAGGACTGTCCTTCTAAGAGGACTATGACACGCATGGAGGTAGAAGAATGGGAGAGGGACGGGCTGGTTGAGTATGAGGTTGATGAAAGTATGGTGTTGGAAGAGATAAAAGCTGAGGAGGAGCCATGTAAGGACTTGGTTATGGCTTACCCTAATACAGGCCACAACTTAGTCCTATGGAGGGTCATGCACTCCTAACATACACCATTGGAGGATGACCAAAGATCTTTGATATTCAGGAGTAGATGCACAATCCAGGAGAGGGTTTGTAATTTGATAATTGATGGGGGAAGCTGTACTAATCTAGCTTCCGTCACCCTAGTGAACAAGCTGAGCTTTGTTACTCAATAGCACCCACACCCCTACAAACTGAGGTGGCTTAACAAGGGGGCTGAGGTGAGGGTAGATAGACAGTGCTTAGTTCCATTCTCCATTGGGAACATATATAAGGATGATGTGCTATGTGATGTGGTTCCTATGGATGCTTGCCATCTACTGTTAGGGAGACCTTGGGAATTTGACAGGAACACAACTCACCTGGGAAAGGATAACACATACAGTTTCAGGCATGGGGGAAAGAAGATCACCTTGACACCCCTACCACCCAACCACAGGAGTTATGGGAGTCCTAATATGCCAGAGGAAATGAATGGAGTGCTATTCTTATTTGAGGCAGCCATGATTAAAGAAATGAAACAAGAACAACCCATAATCATCTTGTTGTATAAGGAAGTTACAGAAGGAGAAGGCTCCAAGTTGCCTGCATAAGTTGAACCTTTAATCTTGAGGTACAAGGAGGTCTTTCCAAGGGAGTTACCAGACAGACTACCACCCCTAAGGGGCATTGAGCATCACATTGATGTAGTCCCAGGCTCTGTACTGCCAAACAGGCCTGCTTACAGAAGTGATCGAGGTGCTACCAAAGAGCTGCAGAAGCAGATTAAGGAACTTATGAGCAAGGGATTTATGAGGGAGTCGTAAGCCCTTGTGCTGTGCATGCTCTATTGGTGCCTAAGAAGGATGGTACCTGGAGGATGTGCACTGACAGCACAGCAATTAACAACATCACAGTCAAGTATAGGTTCCCCATTCCAAGGCTGGATGATATGCTTGATGAGCAGAGTGGTGCTAAGATCTTCTCAAAAATTGATCTAAGGCAGGGGTACCATCAGGTGAGGCTCAGAGAAGGGGATGAATGGAAGACTGCTTTTAAAACCAAGAATGGACTGTATGAGTGGCTTGTGATGCCCTTTGGGTTGTCCAATGCACCAAGCACTTTCATGAGGCTTATGATGGAAGTTTTGAGACCTTGCTTAGGCAGGTTTGCTGTGGTTTACTTTGATGACATCTTGGTATACAGTGGCAGCAAGGGGAAGCATCTCAACCACCTTGAGACTGTGTTCAGGATATTGAAGGAGCAGAAGTTGTTTGGTAAGTTGGAGAAGTGTACCTTCATGGTTGAGGAAGTTGCATTTCTGGGGTACATTGTATCAAGAAGAGGAATATCAGTTGACCAAGAGAAGGTTGCAGCAATTCAGACTTGGCCCACTCCTAAAACCATCACTGAGGTCAGGGGGTTTCATGGGTTGGCATCATTCTGTAGGAGGTTCATCAAAAATTTCAGCTCAATTGTTGCACCTATTACTGAGTGCCTGAAGAAGGGGGAGTTCCAGTGGACTGAGGGTGCCCAACAATCCTTTGAGAGGATTAAGAAACTGATGTGTGAGACTCCAATCCTTAAGTTACCTGATTTTGATCAGCTGTTTGAAGTGGAGTGTGATGCTAATGGGGTTGGCATTCGGGCAGTCTTGATCTAGGGTCAGAAGCTAGTTGCTTATTTTAGTGAGAAACTGAATGTGGAAAAGCTTAAGTACTCTACTTATGACAAGGAGTTCTATGCTATCATCAGCGCCCTCATGCATTGGGGACACTACTTAAAACCAAAACCCTTTGTGCTACACTCAGATCATGAGGCATTGAAATACATTAGTGGCCAGCACAAGCTAAACAACAGGCATGCCAAGTGGGTTGAGTTCCTACAATTCTTCACAATCTCTAGCAAATACAAGGAGGGGAAGAAAAATGAGGTAGCAGATGCATTGTCAAGAAGGCACTCCCTATTATCAGTCATGGAGCAGAGGGTATTGGGATTTGAATTTCTGAAAGAGTTGTATAAAGAGGATCCTGATTTTGCTGAAGATTGGATCACACAGGCTGAGAGGGGAAGAGCTCAAGGGAGCAAGTACATGCTGCAGGAGGGTTTCCTGTTCCAAGGAAACAAGCTATGCATTCTTAAGGGTTCTTACAGGGATCTAGTCATCAAGGAGGTACACTCAGGAGGCCTAGGGGGGCATTTTGGGATTAAAAAAACACTTGACATATTGCAGGATCATCTCTATTGGCCAAGGATGATGGGTGATGTTCAGATTGTCCTCACAAGATCCTTAGTGTGCCAGCAAGTCAAGAGTTCTTTCCAGGCTGGACCATACATACCACTACCTGTGCCAAGCAAACCATGGGAGGATGTGAGCATGGACTTCATTGTTGCATTGCCAAGGACCCGGAGAGGTAAAGATTCTGTAATGGTTGTTGTTGACAGGTTTAGCAAAATGGCTCACTTTGTAGTATGCAAGAAGACTGAGGATGCTGTCAGTGTTGCTGAGCTCTACCTGAAGGAGATTGTGACGCTGCATGGAATCCCAAAGAAAATAGTCTCAGACAGAGACACCAAGTTCATGAGCTACTTTTGGAAGACTCTGTGAAGGCTCTTGAAAACCAGGCTGCTGTTCAGTACTTCCCACCATCCTCAGACTGATGGCCAAACTGAAGTCACCAACAAGACTCTAGGAAGGATCCTAAGGTGCCTGGTTAGCAACTCCTTGAAAGATTGGGACCTGAAGCTAGCTCATGATGAGTTTGCCTTCAATAGAGCACCATCAACCGCAACAAGTCACAGTCCATTTGAAGTTGTCTCTGGGGTTAACCCACTCATGCTCCTAGAACTAGCTAACATACCAAGGGAAGAGATAAACTTTGATGCCAAGAGGAGGGCTGAACAGATGGTGAATCTACATGAGGCAGTCAGGAGGCAGATAGATAAGTCAAATGAAAGGTACAAGAAACAGTCCAATGCTCCTAAGGCACGGAAGGAGTTCATGTCAGGGGATTTGGTATGGGTTTATCTGAGGAAGGAGAGGTTTCCAGCCAGAAGGAAGAACAAGCTCATGCCATGAGCTGATGGTCCCTTTGAAATCATAGAGAGGATTGGTCCAAATGCTTACAAAGTTGATCTACCTGGTGACTATGGGGTTCATGGCAGTTTCAATATAGGAGATCTCAGTCCATACTATAGGGATTCTGAAGATGGGGAAGGTACAAGCTTCAGGACAAGCCCAATTCCACCAGGGCAGATTGTAGCAGGAGCTGAGAAACAGGGCAGTACAATGATCAACATGGGGGACAGGGGGTAGGCCAAGGGGAACCAAGTGATAGCCACTGATAGCGAGGGGGAGGTCTTTGTTGATACTCAGGGGTCAGTCAGGGGGCAGGGCATGGGTAGCCAAGGGGAAGTCATCAAGCAGGGCATTGCTAGCCAAGATAAATCCAGAAAGGAAAGCAATGATAGCCACGACACGAGCTAAGACATGAACAGACTCAGCCAAAAGCAAACCCACCAACACCAAGGCAAAACCCTACAAACCCACTCAGCAGGAGCCACTTGGGGAAGGCACAACTCCCAACACACCTTGAACCACCAGTTACTACCATGGCGAGCTAAAACCTTACACATCTAAGTCCAAAAAATTCCTACAAAACCAGAACCAGATCACACCACAACCACCCCAAAAATCCAAATCAAACCAGCAGGAAAAGCAGAAAATCATAAAGTAACTTTGCCATTTTGGGTTAGACATTGAGAGACCATATAAAAAAGTCTTTTGATTGTCTTATTTAGTCTTAGAAGCCAAGCAGAGGAAGTTCAAGGGAGCATTAATGAGGCTCGTCAACAAGCTCCAAGCCAACACCAAACAACTAACACAAGCTGAAGCATGTCACTGTCACAAGCCTGCACTTTTATCTGTTTTAGTATTTTCCTTGTATTTCAGTCTGTATTTTGTAGCCAGTAGTTTGTTTACATTCTAGTAATTAATCCTGGCCCTTAGAGGAGATTCTAGGGTCTGTATCAGTCAGCTTGAGGCCTATATGAGGACCCTTGCTCTTTTGTAAGAAGGCAGATTATTATTGAATGAAAAAAACCTGAGAATCCTTCTCATTTCTAAATACTTTCAATTTTTGCATTGCTGTAGTTGAGAGTCAGGCCTGGTAATACCCTCTGCTAGGCTGTGGGTATTGATCAAAGCCTGTGGGCAAGTTCTGTAACAACCCGAAAAGTACCCAATTTTTCTAGTAAAATTTCTTAAGGATACTTTTCAGCAAGGTTAAGTTTTTAAAATAGAATTTATTGTTTCGAGTCGTATTTTGAAATTCCGAGTTCGTATTTGGAATTTCTGAGAGATTTCATGAAAATCCCGTTTTTAGTCATCTTTGACTTTTCTTGACTTTTAAGTCGTCTTTGACTTTTCTTGACTTTTTAAAGTCGTCATTGACTTTTCTTGACTTTTAAGTCGTCATAAACTTTTCTTGACTTTTAAGTCATCTTTGACTTTTCTTGATTTTTAAGTCAACTTTGACTTTCGTTGACTTTTTCCCGACTCGCCTTGTAAGTTTGAAGACCGAAATTTTATTTAAAAAAATAATATTTTTAATTTATTTTTATTTAGATTTATTAGAATTTATCATAATTTAATATAATTATTTTGAATTTATTCGGAATTTAAAGAATAACTTTTACGGTTTTAACCGAACGTCATTTAACTATTCCCGATTCATCGTAAATCCCGAAACAAACCCGAAACCCGACTTTGGCATGAGTCACACGCCCATGTCATCCTTTTCCACTCACTTTTGGGATATTTTCATTATTTTGATTAATTTAATAATAATATCTTAGATATTTATTACTTTATCGATCCGTCAACGAAAATTACGCAAATCGTTTACAAAACAGATCCGATTCCTCTCATTTCTCACGGCTCCTCTCCTCTCTAATAGGACTAGATATTTTCATTTTTTTTCATTAATATAACATAATATCTAGATATTTGATTTAATTAACTTAATATCTAATTAATTATCTTATTATAATAATAAAACCCGAGTCAATTCCGTAACACCAATTTCAAAACCCGACTCATTATTTCTCTATAAACACACGGCCCAATCCCCCCATTACTCACCAACAACTTTTCATTTAACAATCAATCAAATTAAGATCTAATTAATCGTTCTTCATCGTTCTTCATTCGTTCTTCGTCGTTCTTCATTTGTTCTTCGTCGTTCTTGAGCAAAATCATCATAAACCTTCATTTCTTAATTAAATCCGTCCTAACTTATATTTCTAGAATCTCCTCTTCGCTCTCCATCTTCAAGTACGGTTTAATTTCAAATCCGACAAAATCGTTTTCAACATTTAATTATTTAATTATGGAAAATCAAGTCTAAATTCTAATAATGTTTTTCTTGTCATTTCTTATAGGGGAAGATTTTGAAGACGAGTTTGGTGGCTCGTATATTTTGGGTGAAGATTAGTAGACGGGTTTCTTATTTTATACTTCTTATTTTGGTGCTAATTGATCTTGCTAGCTAAGGTAACGATTCCGAGTTACTCGACGATTTAATGTTACCTAGCTTTTGTTTCTTTTGTTTTTGGTTCATCTTTTGTTTTTGTTCATGTTATTATGATTTATGGTTTCTGGTAGTAACATGATAAGTAGTATGATTTTTATGTTGTATAGAATTTTTAATATGTTAGTGTTCTTGACATGTTTGGATGATTTATTTATAACCATGATTTTTGTATTAATGATGGTTGAATTGGTTGTTAAAATGGATGTTTGATTTTTAGAACATGTTAGAAATAAATTAGGTGTTGTTGTTAGGGTGGCCGTGTAAAGTGGCTGGCAAAACCGACCCAAACCAGGCCGGTTCAGGCCCGGTCCAGGTCCGGTCTGGGCTGGTCCGTGAGTGGGCTAGTGGGTTGGGTCGATACTTGATTGTTTTGTTGTTGTTTTGACGGGTTTTAAATATGTTAAGCATGCGGGAAATATTAGGAAACGGTTTTTAGTAAAGTCGATCAAAACAGTCCAAAACAGCCCGTGGGCCCAGTCCAGGCCCGTGTTAGGTCCGGCCCAAATCAGCCCATGAGTCACCTTGTTGGACTTGTGACGGTTTTTGAGTTTAGTGTTAATTTATCGTGTTTTGTAATATTTAGCAAGTGGGAAATTTTAATAAGTAAATTATTTAATTAAAAGTATTTTTTCATAATATTATAATTCCTCACATGTTAGAAATTATAATACGAGATTATAGTTTAATTTGATATCCTTTAAGTCATGCGGGTTTTCGTAAGATTTAATATTTCACATGTTAGAAGTTTTAATAAAATAAACATGTAATGAATATGATGCTTTTTATGTTCAAGTCTAATTGGTAAAGACTCTGTTTCTAGCCGGTTTGACAAAACGGGTTTGGTCAAACTAAGATCTAGTCAGCCCCGTTTTGAGACGTGACGCCTGCGCGGGACTCGGGTCGGGGATTTTTCTTCAAGTATGGTTGTATTTAATTATTGAATTAGCCTTAGTAGATATGAGGCGATATGATATTTGAATATGATTTCTATGCAATTAGTCACATGATAAGATGTTTTTCCCGTGACTGTTTGATTATATGGTTGGTGTCGTGTTGACTAAGTACCCATAGAGAATTATGAGTATATGGCGTCTTGACCATACTAATTCTAAATGAGTAGCGTGGACCATGACATTGATAGGCCCGTACTATCTTTAACGAGCATATGGAGTTCACAGCTTGATAGCTTTTGTGTCACGGCCTGGGGGGCTTATCTCCAAGTCGGGGCATGGCATCTAAGAGTTCCGCTTTTGGGAGGAAGGGAGCCAGCTTAAGTACTAGCCATCTCTGCTTAGGGGGTCGCCTAGCAGAGTTTCTTGTGTACGGTTATGTCATTAGACGGGGAATGGAATAGCTGTTGTCGCTAGGTCTGATCAGTCTAGGACTAGGATGTTTTCCTACCTTGTGGTATAGCCTCGAGTTACAGATGACTATTGGCCGCCCTAGGAACTTATGCATGTTTATAGAAGTATTGGTCTTTCATGTTTGTATGATTCTATGAGTTCTAGAAGGTGAGATGCAAGCCGGCTAGGATTGATAGAGTTTGGATTACCGATTGTTAACTGATTCACATGATTACGTGTTGATTAGGGTTTGAGTGTATCATGGCCATGTTTCTGAGAGGACCCTCTGAGCTAGCATACCAGCTTCCCTACCTCGAGTTATAGTTTATTATCGGTTTCACATGATAGCTTTCACATGCTAGGTTATTTGTTAGTTATCTGTTTCATAACATGAAAAGCATATCATATATGTTAAAGTTTTGTATTTTCTATATACATTGCTTTTATGTTATTCATGTTTCATTAAACTCGACATTTCGTGGCTGGGAGAACTCGGAGTTACTCCCACTGACTGTGGCTTCCGTGTTTATATTTAATGCGGTCGAACAGGTGGTGAATGCATACATTGGGTACATTGACGAGGTAGCGAGCGAAGTATTACCTTGGACCTATATTCGGTTCTTAGATTGTATATTATTATACACTCTTTTATTTCTGTATTTATACGGGAGATATGTCTCCCGTTTCAGATACTTTTATTGTATAATATTATTTCCGTTTTGTAATGACCCTTTTTATTTATGACACCTTCTTTATGTATTTAAATTATTTTTTTTTCTTTCCGCAAATTTGAGGGTGTCACAGTTGGTATCTGAGCTATTTTGCTCCCGACGCACGTTTGTGTACCCTTGCATAAATAACTTGACCTTAATAAATAATAAACCGTGAGATAGAAGGGTAAGATGGGTAGATTAGGATTTATGTTGTAGTCTCTTTGTTCTTGCTAAATGATAAGTACTACTCTGTGTTTTAATTTTGCAAGATGCCTCCGAGGATTGACAACACGATTTTAGCAGCTCTTACCGTTATTATCCAAAACCAGCAAAACCAGCAAGCAAATCAGATTCCTAATCCTATTCCCGATCGTGAGAGACACGGGAGTTATACGTGGGTTGCTTCACAGCTATCGAGGAGCCAAGCTAAAACCTACGATGGCGAAGTTGATCCCGTTAAGCTTTCTGTGTGGTTACGAGAAATGGAAAAGAGTTTTTCTCTTTATGATGTCCATGAAGAGGACAAGGTCCGTCTTGCTTCTCACTTCTTAGAGAAGGAAGCGGATTAGTGGTGGACTCTTTCTGGTCCGACTGCTAAGTTGGAGCCTAACTTCGGGTGGACTCGATTCCGTGAATTATTGGAGGCGAGGTTTTACCCGGATGAGTTGAGGCAGCAAAAGCTGAAGGAGTTCATGGATTTTAAGCAGGGACTTCTTTCGGTTCAAGAGTTCACAACCCAGTTCAACGAGTTGGCTCAATATGCCACTCGACTTATTTCGAGGGAGGAAGACAAGGCGTTCTTTTACTTGGGAAAGCTTTCTCCCCAGGTGAAGGGAAAGATTAGTAGGGGTGCTACTTCTTTCATCTCTATTTATAATGATGCCCTATGGGCAGAGAGTTCTATTCGGGAGATTGCTAACGAGGCTCGTTCCTCTTATATTGCTCTTAATTCGTATGGCAAGAGACCATTATATCCTACTTCCCGACCTTCCTTTTCTCCTTCTTTTCCAAACAAGAGGAGAAACTTTCAGAGTGGACAAGCAGCTCCGACAAACCGTCCATCTTTCCCGAGCAACAACAACGATCCTAAGGGTCGTATCTGCTTTCGGTGCAAGATGCCTATGCATCCGGGTTTTAGCTGTTTCAACAAACCACTGGTGTGCTTTAATTGTCAGAAACCGGGCCACGGGTATAATGAATGTCCTGATAAGAAGAAGACAACTTCTACACCGGTTGTTTCTGGGAGACCTAAGGGTCGGATTTTCATCATGAGCCGCGCAGAGGCCGATGCTCAACCAGACCTGGTGACTGGTACGTTTCAATTTATGAAATCCGTGTTTAATTTTATTAGATACAGGAGCTTCTTTGTCTCTTCCTCAGCCTCGTTTCTTTTTCGCCTTCGCCTCTTTCATCTTATCTTAATCTTTAATAATGCTTCCTAATATTCCTTGTATCATGTTCTTTTATCCCTACTCTCTTGAGAAGTAGTTTTTCGTATTAGCTAACGTAAGGGTTACTAGGTGTATTTTGAGGAAGTTTTGAATATGATACCTAACCGTCCTATGGAGCTAGTTTAGTGTTTAAATGATTATGGAAAATGGAGAATAAGTTTAGGAAGAAACTATCCTAGTGGTTTTAAAATATAAAAGCTTGAAGTTGCAATATCTTTTGAGGATCGAAATAAGCTTAATAATAGTGGTAGTTGTGGTTAGAAAGTTGAGTGATTTTTAATGTTATTTGAGAATTTGTTGTCGTTAAATGTTGGACCCTAACGGGAATAAATACTTTGTGGAATTAGGATTCGATGACACAACATGAGGAATATCGACATAAGCGAAAACCGATGTATTACGAGTTTGGAAGAGATAAATAAATTGATTACGGTCGCATTGCCCTTTGTTTGGCAAAAGTTAAGGGAATCGAGATTTGTGTGATTAATCTCTTTGAGGTTTCGAGATTTAACTTTTGAGGATGAGAAGGTTTATTGTAAATAATTTGGATAATAAATTTTTGGGAATAAGTTGGATTAAAGGATGTCATCGTAAGTTCTTTACTTTGTGGTGGTTAGCGGTCTTGTTCCCTTAATTATAAATATTTTGATGGTGATTTCCAATAATAGTTTCGATGGACCTTAGAAGATTCGAATGGAATTTGAATAATTGGGAGTTGTTACTCGATGTGTCATGCTTATGAAGTATTTTGGTAGGAATCGGAGGATTGAAAATGTTGAGGATATAGTGCACTCTCTGGAGGACTAGATTCTGTTGCAAGTAGTAGTGACGAGTTGCGATCGACATTTGACTTGTCATAGATGGAAGATAGTTTTGTGATTTATTTCTTCTTTCTTCTTTCTTTCTATTCGATTTATTCTTTCGAATATTTCGTTCCTTCTATCAATTATCATCTCGGATAGATAGGATATTAGAAGCTTTAGTTAGAAGTTTTAGGTATAGATAGTAGTGTTATTACTTTTACTATAGAATTTTTGAATTAAAAGCTTTTAGAAATGTTTTATGATTTCAAGTATTTTACCGTCAAGGAGTGTTGAGACTTGTTATTGGAGACGTTCGATAACTAGTTTTATCATTTATTGATGCGAAAATGTGTCTTTTAAGTCTTTGATTCGGACGACGAGGTTTTTGACCGCGGACGAGAACCTTCCGTTCCATTGATAAGATCCTATAAATATATTACAAGTATATTTTTAACAGTTTTGAAATAGACCTACATATATGTTACGTTCTTTCCCCTAAGTTTCGAGGACGAAACTTTTTAAAAGGAGGCACTAGTACAAAAATCACTTACGGCTACGGTTAAAAAGGACATATGGCTACGGTTATACAACCGTAGTAAATCAAGGCGTTGCCTTAAGTCAAGGACTTAAGGCTACGGTTGTTCAACCGTAGCCAAAAATATTTAAGGCTACGTTTGTTTTATTAAACCGTAGCCGTAAGTTAAGAAAAGGCTACGGCTATATATGAATAACCGTAGCCTTATGTTAAGAAAAGGCTACGGTCGAATAAGAAGAACCGTAGTCATTTCTAACTAAAAAATTATAAAAAAAAAATTATAAAATGGTACACAACAAATGATCTAGAAAAAATACGATTGTATATTTTGAAGCCTTATAATTGAAACTCAATTTATACGATTCCATGACGAGCATGTTAATACATCAAATCTATATATTTACACAATCTTCAAAGATAGTCGAAATTTCTATCTAAAATATTTTTTCCGCCAAGATTTCTATGTAGAATATTTTTTCCGATAAAACATAAGTCTTCATGCTGTGACGGATCCACTCTCGTATACTCTGTGAGAAAAGAAATAGAAGATATCATTAGATTGTTGAGGCAAAAGTTAGAGATATTGATGTAAATGTCTACATTTGCAACAAATCATTCAACTTTTGACTATGATAAAGCTCACATCACATTCAAAGTAGTGCGCAAATAGACGAGGTCTGGGTTTTGCGTGGTAAAAAGGGGATACGGCTTGCATCCTTGTACTCTCATTCCGATATGCAGTAAAGCTAATAATTGAAGACCAAAAGAGATGTACATTCAAAGTGAGCGATCTCAACAGAAAAATAGCCACCTTTTTTTTATCTAATTATCATATAACACAATTTTTAGCCATCAAGTAATGTTAAGTGAACTCATTTTTACACCTCTCACCTGAAACTAATACAGAATAATGACTGTTGAGCAGGAATATCTGCTGTCCCTTTATAAGCCATTGTGTAAAGTTTTCCTCCAACATCAACTTAGTGCCTTATCGATCTTGGCGCTTGTGGCAAGGAAGAGTATAGCCTCTAAACTACAATAATGTAAGAACAAATACATAATAAAGACATGGTTTTCATTAGTAGATATAGGCATGAACAAAAGCAAACTGATACTAAAAAACTATATAGACTATAATACTAGGGAGGATCAAAGACCAACAATTGTATAGGCCACTCTCACTAATTTTAATAAAAACCCTGCAATGTCTACTTCTGAACAACTTGAACAGGTCACATTATTGCACCAGCAAAGAAACATTTAGAGGACAAATTATCAACAACTAGCACAAATTTAACTCAACCGAATCCAAACGTTAAAGCTAAAAGCCTAACATATCCCAAAAAACTTGTCTTGCTTGTTCTTATGAATCGAATTAAGCAGGCAAACTAAAAGATGAACTTGGCGTAACTAGTTAGTATATGCATAGGAGATTTTTAACATGTAAAAGTTTGATCCAATGTATTAATTCGTAAGTATATAGAGTAGCATTGTTGTAAATATGGGATGTGAAGTTAACTACTGGAGTTGCTAGCATAATATGAGCATAAGGAGATTTTCACAAAAGACGCAGTTTAAACGACGCAGCCTGCCTAATAAAGAAAAGTTAACAAAGATTGTGATATCCGTCTCGGGCATCCTGAATTATTCAAATCGTAAGAATAAAAAAGCTGTTAAAAACCATGAATACCCCATATCAATGAGAATGTCTTTTTCCTAATACAACCTTTTCCGTGTTAAATATTGTTAGCAAAACATTTAAGATAACGACATGCCCCAAATCATGTGTGTTTATTTTACCATCTTTTTCATATTTTATGACAGGGAGAATTAATTGGCTTGGCTGCCACTACACTCATCAAACCTTATAATATCTGATTAACATGATTACAAAACCCCAACCCTACTCCTCAACATGGTTAAAAAAAACTAAATTCCTAATCCCTAACTCTTCTTCATCAAATTCAAGAACATGCATGAGATTCAAAGCGCTAGAGACAAGATGGATACCTCTAACGAAGCCACTGTATCCCATATTTATCCTATGACAAAGGACCAAGATCGAGTACCATGATGAAATTCTCCCCTGAAATTAGAGCGCAAAAAGAAAGACAGTTGAATCCCATCTTTATCTAATTATAATTATGACAAATGATCTAGTTTTCTTATATGTGTTGCACAGTTGAATCTTAAAAATTTGATCATAAATTGAAATACAGTACAATTGATAAGAATGGCAAAAGCAAATCATGACTCACATTAACCAATGAATGTAAATGTGTCAAACTGGTACATACACACAATTGAAAAGGCTGGTATATATAATGATCGATTGCATATACCCCATTAAAATCCAAAAGAGAAATCCTAAATCAAAGAATTAAACAAAAATTAAATCAAATTAAAAATAAATAAATAAATATATCAAAGAATTGATTGCCCAGAAAAAAAATACCATATTTAATTGCCCATAACGGCCATAAGTGATGGTGGCGACTTGATGATGGCGATGATGTTGCCCAGAAGTGCTGTGGGGTGGTAGCGACGTGACCGTAAGGAGCTTGGGGTTCGACCTTGCGTCGTCGGTGGTGATGGGATCGATGGTGTTGGCGAAGACCTTGCATCGTCGATGGTGATGGGATTGATGCTGGGCGAGGGTATGAAGGAGTTGTGAGTGATTTTTTTTTTTTGTAAAGAAAAATATGATGACTTGATGAGTGAGAATATAAGATGTGAGTGAAGTAGATTTTTAAGAAATATGAGGGTTGTGTGTGGGTACTAGGGAGTTAGGATAATTAAGCCGAGTCGATAATTCACATGCTTCAACAAATTCATTTAGATAAATGGCTACGGTCAAAGAATCACCGTTGCCTTTATTTCGTAGCACATACACACTTTTGGCTACGGTTACATAGGTGAACCGAAGCCTATTATGTTTTTATTTATATTTGGCTACGGTTAGTGGCCAACAACCGTAGCCTTTTGTGAATAGCTACGGTTAATTTTAAGGACCGTAGCCTTTTGTAGTTGCCTAATGTCATTTTTGTACTAGTGAGGGGTGATTGTAACAACCCGAAAAGTACCCGATTTTTCTAGTAAAAATATTTACTAACACTTTTCAGTAGAACTTAAGTTTTTAAAATAGGAATTTTTGTTCCGAGTCTTATTTTGAAGTTCCGCGTTCGTATTTGGAATTTTTGAGGGATTCCATGAAAAGACCGTTTTTAGTCATCTTTGACTTTTCTTGACTTTTAAGTCGTCTTGACTTTTCCTTGACTTTTTAAAGTCGTCATTGACTTTTTCTTGACTTTTAAGTCGTCCTAAACTTTTCTTGACTTTTAAGTCATCTTTGACTTTTCTCGACTTTTCAGTCAACTTTGACTTCCGTTGACTTTTTCCCGACTCGCCTCATAAGTTTGAAGACCGACATTTTATTTAAAAAAATCATATTTTTGATTTATTTTTATTTAGATTTATTAAGATTTATCATAATTTAATATAATTATTTTGAATTTATTCGGAATTTAAAGAATAACTTTTACGGTTTAATTCCGAACGTCATTTAACGATTCCCGAGTCATCGTAAATCCCGAAACAAAACCGAAACTCGACTTTGGCATGAGTCACGCGCCCATGTCATCGTTTTCCACTCACATTAGATATTTTAATTCTTTTGATTAAACTAATAGGAATATCTTAGATATTTCCAACTTTATCGATCCGTCAACGAAATTACGCAAATCGTTTACAAAACTGACCCGACAATCACCATACCACACGGCTCTCCTACCCTCTCTTAGGCCTTGATATTTTCATTACTTTTGATTACAATATCATAATATCTAGATATTTAGTGTAATTAACTTAATATCGAATTATATTTAATCGATTCCCGTAAAATAATTATTAAACCTGAGTCAATTACGTAACAACAATTTCAAAACCCGACTCTTTATTTTCCCTATAATTACACGGCACCCACACACCCCTTTACTCACTAACAACTTTTCATTTTACAATAAATCAAATTAAGATCAAATTATCACTTTCTTTAATCGTTCTTGAGCGTTCTTGGTGTTCTTCATCCGTTCTTCGTCGTTCTTGAGCAAAATCATCATAAAACCTTCATTTCTTAATTAAATCCGTCCTAACTTATATTTCTAGAATCTCCTCTTCGCTCTCCATCTTCAAGTACGGTTTTATTTCAAATCCGACAAAATCGTTTTCAACATTTAATTATGGAAAATCAAGTTAAGTTCTAATAATGTTTTTCTTGTCATTTCTTATAGGGGAAGATGTTGAAGACGAGTTTGGTGACTCGTATATTTTAGGAGAAGATTAGAAGACGGGTTTCTTATTTTCTTAGTTCTTATTATTTTGGTGCTACTTGATTTTGCTAGCTAAGGTAACAATTCCGATTTACTCGACGAAATAATGTCACATAGCCTTTGTTTCTTTAGTTTTTGGTTCATCCTTTTATTTTTGTTCATGTTGTTGTTATTTATGGATTTTTGGTAGTAACATGGTAAGTAGTTGTTTTTATCATGTTGTATGAATTTATAACAAGTTTAGTGTTCTTGACACATTTTTATGATTTGTCATAATCATGATTTTTGTATGATGGATGGTTCAATTGGTTGTTAAAAATGGATGTTGTTAATTAAAACATGTTAGAAATAATTTGGTGGGATTAGTGGTGGTGGCCGAAATGGTGGCTGGAAAACCGGACCCAAACCAGCCGGTTCAGGCCGGTTCAGGCCCGGTCCAGACCGGTCTGGGTCGGTCCATGGTGGGTCCGGGTTTTTGTCTTTGGGTTGTGTCGATGTTTGATTGTTATGTTGTTGTTTTGACGGGTTTTAATTATGTTAAAGCATGCGGGAAATATTAGGAAACGATTTTAGTAAAATTGACAAAACAGCCAAAACAGGCCCAAACCAGCCCGTGGGCCCAGTCCAGGCCCGTGTCAAGTCGGCCCAAATCAGCCCGTGGGTCCCCTTACTTAGACTTGTGACGGTTTTTGAGTTATTGTTATTTTATCGCGTTTTGTAATAACTAGCAAGCGAGAAATATTAATAAGTAAAATATTTAATTAAAAGATTTTTCATTAAATTATTATTTCTCACATGTTAGAAATTATAAGACGAGATCGTAGTTTAATTTAATATTCTTTTAGTCAAACGGGTTTTGGTATGATATATTAATTCGCATGTTAGAAGTTTTAATAAAATAACATGTAGTGAATAGGTTGATTTTTATGTCTAAGTCTATGTGGTAAAGACTCTGTTTCTAGCCGGTTTGACCAAACGGGTTTGGTCAAACTAAGATCTAGTCAGCCCCGTTTTGACTGATGACCCGTCGCGGGACTCGGGTCGGGGATTTGTCTTCCAGTAAGGTTTTAGTTAATTATTGAATTAGCCTTAGTAGATATGAGGCGATATGATATTTGATTATGATTTATATGCAATTAGTCACATGATAGGATGTTTTTCCCGTGACTGTTTGATTATATGGTTGGTGTCGTGTTGACTAAGTACCCATAGAGAATTATGAGTATATGGCGTCTTGACCATTCTAATTCTAAATGAGTAGCTTGGACCATGACATCGATAGGCCGTACTATCTTTAACGAGTATATAGTTCATGGTTAATAGCTTTTGTGTCACGGCCTGGGGGGCTTTTCTCCAAGTCGGGGCATGGCATCCTAAGAGTTCCGCTTTGGGAAGGGAGCCAGCTTAAGTACTAGCCATCTCTGCTTAGGGGGTCGCCTAGTAGAGTTTCTCATAGACGGTTATGTCATGGGACGGGGAATGAATAGCTGTTGTCGCTAGGTCTGATCAGTCTAGGACTAGGATGTTTTCCTACCTTGTGGTATAGCCTCGAGTTACAGAAGTCGACTATTGACGGTTCTAAGAACTTATGCCTGTTTGTAGACGTATTGGTCTTTCATTTTTGTATGATTCTATGAGTTTTAGAAGGTGAGATGCAAGCCGGCTAAGATTGATAGAGTTTGGATTACCGATTGTTAACTGATTCACATGATTACGTGTTGATTAGGGTTTGAGTGTATCAGGGCCATGTTACATG
>JAIUZE010006674.1:0-13741 GCA_022085475.1 Heliosperma pusillum
CTCCCAGCCACGAAAATGTCGAGGTTAATAAAACATGAATAACATAAAAGCAATGTATATGGAAAATACAAAACCTTTAACATATATGATATGCTTTTCATGTTATGAAACAAATAACTAACATATAACCTATCATATGAAAGCTATCATGTGAATCCGATAATAAAATATAACTCGAGGTAGGGAAGCTGGTATGCTGGCTCAGCGGTTACCATGTAACATGGCCCTGATACACTCAAACCCTAATCAACACGAAATCATGTGAATCAGTTAACAACCGTTAATCCAAACTCTATCAATCCTAGCCGGCTTGCATCTCACCTTCTAGAACTCATAGAATCATACATACATGAAAGACTAATACTTCTACAAACAGGCATAAGTTCTTAGCACAGTCAATAGTCGACTTCTGTAACTCGAGGCTATACCCACAAGGATAGGAAAAGCATCCTAGTCCTAGACTGATCAGACCTAGCGACAACAGCTATTCCGTTCCCAACATAAACTAAAACCTATGTGACATTAATTCGTCGAGTAAATCGGAATCGTTACCTTAGCTAGCCAAAATCACTTAGCACAAAAATAATAAGAAGTATATATAATAAAAACCCTTCTACTAATCTTCACCCAATATATACGAGTCTCCAAACTCGTCTTCAAAATCTTCCCCTATAAAAATATGACAAGAAAAACATTATTAGCACATAAACTAAATTTCTCATAATTAAAGTGTTGAAAACGATCTTGACGGAATTGAAAATAAAACATACGTGAAGATGGGGAGCGAGGAGGAGATCCTAGAAATATAAATTAGGATGGATTTAATTAAGAAATGAAGATTTTATAAAGGTTTTGCTCAAGAACGATGAAGAACGGTTGATGAACGATGAAGAACACGAAGAACGATTAAATAAAGTGATGTTTTGATCTGTATTTGATTTGTTGAAAGATGAAAAGTTGTTTGTGAGTTATGATGGGTGGTGGAGCCGTGTGTTTATAGGCAAATAAGGCTGTCGGATTTTGAATTCGTTGTTACGTAATTGACTCGCGTTTAATAATTATTTTACGGTAAACGATTAAATATAATTTACGATAAAGTTAATATCAAGATATTATGATATTGTAATGAAAAATAATGAAAATATCAAGGCTTAAGAGTGGGTAAGTGTGCCGTGTGGGATTGTGATCGTCGGGTCTGATTTCGAGCGTTTTGCGTAATTCTCGTTAACTGATCGATAAAGTAAAATAATATCTAGATATTATGATATATTAATCAAAAGAAATGAAAATATCAAAGTCTATTAGAGAGGAAAATGAGACGTGTGGTCTTGTGCTTGCCGGGTCTGTTTTTGCTCGATTTGCGTAATCTCCGTTGACGGATCGATAAAGTAACAAATATCTAAGATATTTGTATTATTTTAATCGAATCAATTAAAATATCCAATCGTGAGTGGAAAACGATGACATGGCCGCGTGACTCATGCCAAAGTCGAGTTTCGATTTTGTTGCGCGCTTGACGATGCGTCGGGAATAGTTAAATGACGATTGGTTAAAAACCGTAAAAGTTATTCTTTAAATTCCAAATAAATGTCAAAATAAATTAATTAAATTATGAATAAATCATAATAAATATAAATAAAAATAAATCAAAAATATAAATTTTTTAAATAAAATTTCGGTCTTCAAAATTATGAGACGAGTCGGGAAAAGTCAACGGAAGTCCAAGTTGACTGAAAAGTCGAGAAAAGTCGAAGATGACTTAAAAGTCAAGAAAAGTTTAGGACGACTTAAAAGTCAAGAAAAAGTCAATGACGACTTTAAAAAGTCAAGAAAAGTCAAAGACGATTTAAAAGTCAAGAAAAGTCAAAGACGACCAAAAACGGTCTTTTCATGAAATCTCTCAAAAATTCCAAATACGAACGCGGAATTTCAAAATACGACTCCGAACAAAAATTCCTATTTTAAAAACTTAAGTTGTACTGAAAAGTGTTAGTAAATATTTTTACTAGAAAAATTGGGCACTTTTCGGGTTGTTACATTATACCCATGAACACGAATGTTTAGAGAGATTCCAAGTGAGAGCCGAGGGTACGTATTGGAAAGTCCTTCAATCGGGCATCCAATCCCGCCCTGTCGATAGCGGACTCTACTAATATTTGGAGTTGTATTCCTTACATTTAACTTTATTGGATGAAATATGTATGAATGTCAAACATTATGTTAACCATAGCATGTTAATTAACTATATGTTGGTAATTTAGCACATAGATATTAAATGTCGAAGTTTAATGTTATGTAAATTACACTTGAGTTACAAAAATTAACATGTGATTCTACAATGCATAGTTAAAAATATGCATGAAAGTCAAATATTATGTTAATCCTAGCATGTGAATTAACTATGTCAGTGATTTTGTACATACAAATTAAATGTCGATGTTGGATGTTAAGTAAATTACACGTGAATTACAAATACTAACATGAAAATCTACAAAGAGAATATGCATGAACATTGCACAAACTCAAAATAAATGAATTTAAAAAGGAATTTGAAAGACTAAATGTCAAAATAATTATTAAAGGCAACTAAGATACTGAACATGTGATAATATTATTTAATAGTCGATTAATAATACCTAGCTGCTATGTATGGACCCAAAGACAAACCATAAACAAACAACGCCTAAGAAGAGGCGAAACACATGGTGCAACTTTCTAAGAAGGTTTTAGTTCTGATCGATAAGATCGGCCTTTACAGAAAGGTAGACATGCACGAATAAAGACTTAGAAGAGGCACACACAATAGTGCACCCTTTCTATTGTTGAACTTGGAGTCGTTAAGCCAAATTCGTTGATTTGTTAATTAATTCGGTTATTTTGAAAGTGTTTTTGATTAATTAATTTGAAAACTTATAAGGGTTTCGAATAGAATAAAATTTTTGAAACAATTAAAAAGACTTGTTTCTCGTTTACTTTACATTGATGGTCGAGGATCGAGAAGCAATCAAGTTCATTTGGAAAATAGAGAGAGCATAAAAACTTTGAAAGAACGACTAATGAAGATTAAAATTTAATTAAAGGGTAGCTTAAAGGCACTAATATTAGTTATTACGCATCTAATCAGAAATATTTCCACGTTAAATTATGTAGTATTGATTATTAGCAATGTAAGATGAACAAATAAATAAATGTGGAAATGTTGTAAGATAAATTGAATGATTAAATTTCGAAAACTAAATGAGGTAAAGGTGAATAAAAGAATTGAATTTGAAAGATTGAACTTCCTCGAATATGGAAAATGTCCTCCGATTTGAACGCAATTAGGCACGCAAACCGAAGTAAAAAAAGGAGACCATACAGGATGTACCGCTTAAAAAAGGTGCACCATTATGTGGTTCCCTTCCAAGAGGCGCATCCAGGAAGTGTTTACAAGATTGTTCGCTTAATTATGGTTTCAAATGAAATATTTAAAAAGGTATTTCGAACTTGTGCAATGTACAAACATGTAAAAATAAGTACAATGATTAACAAAACAAATTAAAGGAATTTGACACCTCGGACTTACATGTTAGCGTTGCGGGATTTAACTAAATTAACAGGTTGTTGACATAGGACATGTTTAAAAGGATGAGAGTGCTCCAAGAAAATGTATGTCACTTATGTGGCATAGGGGTAGATATGTTTATAGAAGCAAGTGCTTGTATGAATCATTCGTAATAGTTGAGCTTAATCTAATGAAAATTTATATTTCATAAAAAAAGAGATTTAACTAAATTCGGTTTTTAACGCTTGACTCGTAGGCTTATGCAAGAAAAGTGCCTTGAAATTGATAAAAAATTTTAGTTCTAAAAATATGTTGTTTGTGTAGTTGCTCAAATCGGGTTGCTTATCCAAAATGTGACAGGTACTCCAAAGGAGTTAAACCTACTAATGGGACGCAACACTTTACGCGACTACTAATGGGGCGCACCATCTTTTCTAGGGTGACTTTCTTAAGTTTTTTCGATGACAGGAAAACGTGTGTGCGAATTTCGTGGGGATGCGTGATAAATTTTATCTGTTATTATAAATCTTGGTTATCCATGTCACACTGTAAAACCATAAATATTATCTTCGCGGTTTCGGGAACATTCCGTCTCGGAAGGAATCGAGATCGTGCATTTAATGAAGGTTTTGCCCCTCTCGGAATTAACTTAATTATTGCCAAAATAACCGTATTGGCACGTAGATTATGACTAAAGGGTTGAAACAAGAGTTGGAGATACCTTTTATTAGTCGACATTCAAATTTTCATAAAGTCGCGACATATGGTAAACATGATTTCCAATTCGTCATTAGGTGGCTTTTGAGAGGTGCAAACACCGGTGTTTACAGAGCATCCACTTTGACTGAGGCTTGGACAAGAAAAAATTCAATATTTGTAGAAGATTACAACCTGGGCTATGGTGTAAGGAAGCTCGTCAGCCATAAGAAGAGATCGTACCCGACTTTCTAACTGAGATGCTTCTGGTGGTGCATACGAGCTAAGGGTAGGATCTAAAGGATATGTGAAGGTATTTTAGGCTCTGAACCCGAAGGGAAAACAACGACAAAACGAGGCCAAATATAAAGTCATCTTAGACAACAATATTTTGGGCTCTTAGAGTCATAAAGATTATAATTCGACAACAACTGGTGAAGATATAATACTGACATAGCTATTACTAGTATAAAAAGGGTCATTACATCGCCATGTTAACATCAGTTTTTAATAAAAACGACGTAAAAATTATAATTTTAACTATTTACACCGATTAAAAAAAACGATGTAACTTATTTTTTTATTATTTACATCAGTTGTTAGTATCGGATATTTGAAACCCCTTGTTAATTGTTTAATTTATATTGGTTGTACTGCAACCGATGTCAATTTACTTAGATGACACGTATATTGCATCGGCTTATTACTTATTGAATTTGAAGTAACAAAATTTTAATACTCAATAATCAGACATATATCACGGTATTGTTGTAACTAATGTTTAGAAATTATAAACCTTTTTCCTTCCAATCGAAATCGTAGCGGCTCCTCGCACACAATCGCCCTCTACCGTCTTTTTACCACCATCGACGAACGTAATCCCCTCCTCTGTCATCATGTTCTTGTCCTCCAGTGCATGTCTACAATAACTTACTTTTCACATAACCACTCTCTCTTCCTCCGACGCCGATTTTCATCTTATTTGTTTGTCTTTCACTTTCAATCACGTTTATTTTTAACGATTAATTAAAAACTTGAGGTGCGTGATATATATTTTTCTCTTTGGGTCTTGTTAATTTGATGTTATTAAGTTAGTTAGCCATATTCTTGTTTGATGGATTGTCTCCATGAGTTTTCAGAAGTTTGTGATTTCTATAGCAATAATATCAATGGTGATGTGAACCACCACGCCAGAGGTAAATAAATCACACGAAATATCCAGCTGAAATTTGAGAGTTTTAAGAAAGTATTATAAATAAAATATGTGGAGTCATGACAGGTTTATCGCGTAACCAAATCAAAGATAATAACCTTGGACTAGGCTAATAACAATTAAATGTAATTAGGGAAGAAAGGGGTCGATCTTAGGTAGACGTGAGTTACTGTTGTGATAATCTTGTGATAAGGGTTCTATCTAGGACGATGATTGATTTTGAAATTTGATAAACAAACTATATAAGAACATAAATAAGAGAAAATGATGATGATAACAATGATAATAAAAGGTCTAGTGATATAGGTTCGCATATGTAGAGTAGTTGTGGGAAATCGGTATTACCACAATACAATAAATATAGGATTATAACGAAATAGTAATAACTTGATTATACTAGTCATAAACGAAAACAAGAATAGGAGTATAGATTTAGAAATCAACCTCCGGTCCTAGCAATTGGCGTAAAGAACAGAGATATCAAAGTAGATATCCTCCTAATCGTTGCACCCAAGACTGTATGAGAAATGCCCTTGTGTTGCTAGAAGTTTTCAAAAGTTACTGTTAACCTTTTGTTTTGTGTTTTGTCAAAAGTTACTGTTCACTTTTGTCTTTGTGTGATCTTTTGATGGGATGGAGGCTGCAGAGAGAATCAATTAGGTTTTAGAATTTTCTTCCTCTTACCTTTTTCTCACGGCACACATAGGTTTTATATGAGGAGATTTAGTCTCCTCAAATAACTACCCATTGACCGGAAAAACCCGAGTGTATCTGGACACTTTGTTTTCGGTCATTTTAGCTTCCAATATAATGTAATATCTTATAATCGTCGTTTTACATGGACCGACATTATAATACATCATTAATTATAAATATCCGTATATTTATAATTTGCCAATTAATTATAACGGTTTATGTTTAATTAGCTTACATTATATATCCAATTTACGAATTACAGTTAATTCGTCTCAGCTAAATTTATTTAATCGTTATTAAATAATCGTCTCATCATCACATTGACTAACCTTTTAGTCAAATACACTGACTAACCTTTTAGTCATATAATAGGGCATCAATATGATTATTTTCTCAAATAATCACATCTCTCAAACACATCCTTTAGGTGTGACTTTTAGGGACCAGTTGATCCCCGCCATCTGTATGACAATAACGTCAAACTTATCTAGCAAGCCAACCGTTATTGATAAACGTTAATCAACTGATTATTATACAAAGTATACCCTGTGAACCTACAGAGATTTATTTATGTTATTGCACTAACTGTGGAGGACATTGGCTCCAACAGTAGTTTATTTCAAAGTTGGAATTTAGAGAACATGAAATCAATTCATTGTTTAGGTTTCACAACATCTTTCAAATTGTTTCCACCATTGGTCAATTTCTTGCGAGCTTTCACGTTTAAGGTAGACTGAACAATCCTTCTATTCATAGCCTATTGAATTCCATGAATATCGAGTAACCCGTTTACGTTTCTAACACCCCTATAAATCAAGGTGCTTTACAAGACCCCCTTAGCACATGGGACTGCTACAATCTCGGTTGCCCGAGGTAGTACATATCAATTTAAGCGATAAAGGAAACAATGTTTATGTAATCAATGTTTAAATAACAAATACAATATCCCAAAACAAATGGCATACTGTCTGATCAATATTCAAAACACTACAAATGATAATGTACTATAAATAACTATTCAATGTATATGACTCCAATGCTAAGCGGAAGCCAGACACGACATGGTGATCCCATCCTCGATCCCAACGTAGCTCCATCGATTACCTGCGATCTTCTGCGATGACCGGCAGCGCACCAATGTAAAACATTAAAGGCGCCGGTATTCGCATATACCGACCAACGTAGAAGATAAGCACAAGGGAAATAGAAACCGGAGGGCAACCGCAGCAAACACCTTAGTAGACTCCGGTTACCATCCCAATTGACCCTGGACCGCAGCCACAGGCGTCGAACTTTTATCTCACCGCAGCGAGATAAACCCGGAATATTAATGTGCACATCCTTCTCGTGGCGGGATAACCACGGGGGCGAACTCAAGGTGTGATCCGTCTCCCAACGGAATCACCAAACCAGTAATCATAGTAACCATCACAACCACCAAAACTCCATCATCGTCACAACAATGACCATCTACAATAACCACAATCACATCATCACAATAACAATCTCATTACATCAATTAGCAACACAAATACTGAGTAGGGAAACCCTACCTTTTCGTAAATCCGCAGCAAATCACAAACAATCTATCAATAGTGTTCTTTTATGAATTTCTTCCCTAAAACATTCAATTAACATAATTAATATTAACCCTTGTTTCCTTTTCCCCCAAATCAATTAGGGTTTATGACAATACATATAAATCACAAAAGAAAGACACATACCAATGCAATCAACAAAGTAGCGATAGATCGAATTCGGCACGGAAAGATTAAGGATGTTCTTAAGGAGTTCTAGAGAGTTTTTGACTGAGAAAATAGGGTTTTGCCGTGTAACGTAATGATAATTATGAAGCCTAATCCCTCTTATTAATCCTTAATCAATCGTCCGAAAAACCCTCGAAACCTGTCGTACTCGATCGAGTACAATATGTACTCAGTCAAGTACAATTTAATCGGTCAAGTTCCTAACTCACTCGGCCGAGTACACAAGAACAGAATGCTAATTTAGACGACAGACCAACCTACTCAGTCGAGTAGACTCTACTCGGTTGAGTACACTATCCACTCGGTCGGGTAAGCCTTACTCGGCCGAGTGCCAACACACATAAATACGGAGTATTAGAGTCTTCCCTCCTTAAGAACGAACTTCGTTCTCGAAGTTCACAACTCATACTTCTTCCACACAAACACCCATACCGACTACCAACATACGATACAACACAATAAAAAAACATAAAATATATCACACAACAACACATATGGTAATCACTACAAACAACAACACAACACAAGACACTGACGCAAGGACTCTAGCAATAACATATCAACTCAAAACAAACCCAACACCAATTTCCCATCAAATTAATAAGACTAATAAGAAAGCAAAAGTCTTACAAAACTTATACAGATTATTACATTCTTCCCTCCTTAAAAATGAACTTCGTCCCCGAAGTTCACACTCTCATTTCCAACAAGAGAAACCAAGCAGTCACGCGAGCACTACCACCACCACATATCAAGGGTACCCCAAAAGATCGTCACAATCCGATATGACATTATAATCCAAAATTCCAACAATACATACATCGAAAAGACATCCAAGCTAACACCGTCAAATGCCACCATCAAAATTTTCACATCCTAACGATATCACTAACAAACCTACCACACAAGTACTCCATAACATCACATATCTTTTCATAACACAATACTTAATGAGTCATAATTGTATACATGTTTATGGCTACCCTTAGTCAATTTTGTGACAATGTTTTGCTTAATTATATGATTAGATGCCATTATATGTTAGAATGTCGATACTCCCACTTTTGTGTGTTATGGTGTAGATTCGGTGCGATTAAATCCCTTGCAAAGCGAAATGGACTTGGAATTTGGAGAATTTATGCTTGACATGGAGACCAAGAAAGAAACAAGAAGAAATGTCAAAGAAATTAGTTGGAAAGACAAAACAGGTGTGAAACGAAAAGAAAGAATTGTTGCTTACACAAGTGTCAACTTGAAACTTGAATATCTTGAGCTCTACAAATTTTATCAAGTCGATTCACATGTGAAAAGAAAGGTCTTTTGCTTAAATTTCCAATGATAGGTCACACGTTGACTTCCGATAAGCTAACAAAGAAATGACAGCTGTTTGAAATTCGATGCGCAAAGCTGAGAACCCGACTCGATCGAGCACATTCACTTTGCTCGATCGAGCAACCTAATAAGTGACGAGTTACAAGTTTTCCTATAGTCGGTTTAATTTATTTCTGTTTTAGTACTAATAAAAATCTCGTCTTTCATAATTAGGGTACACTTTATTTAGTTTAGAAACTCCTAAAGACTCTTAGAATTAGTTTGCTACTCATATTATTCAAGATCTTAAATTTTATTTCTTTAGTTCATCAATCCTTTGAATTCGGTATTTGTACTCTTCTACTCTTGTTATTATTATTCCGAGTTCTTGTTTATCAATTGCTTTGTTAATCATCTTTTTTATGCTATTATTTATGTTTGTCTTTAATTATATTATTGTTGTTAGTTTAAATACTATGAGTAGCTAATCTTTTAATCTAGGGTTAAAGCAGATCTAGGTTGTTAGAAGGGGATTAATTAATGAATTGATTGTTAAATTACATAAGTTGTTGTTCAATTGTTGTCTTACTTTTAGTTAATTGATTTTATGATCATAATTAATTAATTAGTCTTGCGAATTAGGATTATCACCGACCGGGTTAAGACTAATATAGGGAGCAATAATTGGATAGACTAGTTTAATGATAGCGATGACATGTTAAATCTAGATCTAAAGGGCATAATTGAATCACCAATCTTGTGACCTTAAACAAATTAATTGACCTTTTTAATTATTAGATTATATCCCCGGATAACTTACCAAGTGAACCTAAAACCCTAGACCTTTAATCTTATTGAATTCGTCTTTTATTATTGTAATTAATTTTAGTCAAAATAAACAAACCCCAGATTTGTTACCTTTAAGACAGACTTAGTTATTAGCAAACTAGAGTATTAGTGCCTCCACGTGGATTCGATACCTTACTTACCACTGACTATTAGTTAATATTGAGTTAGGATTTACTTTGATTTATGGGACACGACTTTACACTTATCAATACTCCTTAACTTCCACCATCCTACCATACATTAATTTCTACAACTTATCGGCATTCCTATTGCTATCAACATGCGATGTTGTAATTCTACTTCCCTTAAGTTGGACTACGTCCATGCTGACCATCATGCAAACCAGTTCCATTTCTTCACCCAACCCAAAATCAATTATCACCAAATAACTAATACCAGAACTCAACATCCATAACTATAAGAATACCTCAACACCATACTCATTGCCAATCCACTTAACTTACCAATCAACTAATATTCCCTCTAAATAATCCACAAAATAAATCAACCGCTATGCGATCACTTACTCTTCTCACAACGGTATTACAGAATCTTCACCAACTCATCATTAAACTCCTATCTACTTCCTTTATGTACCTTCTTCTGTCTCACCATAATCGCTTAATACTCTTATACTAACATCTGCAATTATACCACAACCCCAATATCATTCATTTCTCACATCACCTAGAATCCACCAAAAAATGCTCAACATGGAACATTAGTTCAATCATTTACCACGATTACTCATAGCATCCTTCCGAATTCTCGCCCTATCTCAACCGCATAACACTCAAACATGATACGCTCTAATACCATATCCCCATAAAATCCTTCAAACGACAATGAACCATTGACAACCTCAAGCACACCGTAATTAAATTTTCTCGACCTTTTCACACCTACTAAGTCAAATCATCCAAATACACATGTAAATGCGCAAAAAAAAAACAAAGAACTCAACAATAGCGACTGATAAAGCTCCACCAATTAGACTCTATTTTTAAACCCACCAGACAATAGCTAACAAAACGATAACAATAAAATATAACCTCTGTAAACATGCCCAACACATAACTACTGCAAGCTCTCAAGACTCGATACTATAGCTAACCCATGGAGACTCGCCTTATCAGATTATCGGCATAACAGACCACCAAACTAATGACACCATTACACAACAAAAGACTATACAAGCCATGATAAAGGTAACTTCATTTGACACACACATACTACCAATACTTCCCCATATTCTTGTCTCCAAGCATTACACGAAAACACTCAGACCTCAGTACACTAATCCATCATACAAGTAACGAGCTACTAATAACACATATGCAATAATCCCAACAAGAAAAGTAGATTCCAATATATTCCAAACGCCAAGCTAAAACTCGCGCAACTACGACACATTAATCTATTTTTGCTCACAAAGTCTACATTCTTGCCACTCAATACCACAAAGGTTAACCCGACAACACAACTAATTAGGAATTACCAGCTCGACATTTCACATTTCCTTACTGACATAAAAACAGACCGCGAAACCATTATACTTGAAACTACCTCCACACTAACTATAACACTCGTCCAAATAATACTATAGTCATTTCATAACTTTCTCAACTCAACCACGACTAGTCTTCCTCCATCAACGCATCTCTCCCCGCAAAACTAGCCACAAGGTCCTAAAATCACTATCTCAAGATAGCTACCAATTATAATCACAACAAGCTCTCACATTCCCTTTTGAGACATAATATCTATCATACTTCTTTTAGTTCTACATCCTCATGAAAGATTCTACTAACGACTAACAAATCTATTTGAATATTCATTCATAATTTCTCATTTAAATCTCTTGTCTCCCTATCACATCAAGCCAACACTTGAGACTGCCAATTTCCATAATAACAGTATTTTATCAACACACCACCAATTTCAGAGTAGTTCCAAAGCCATAAATGATTTCATCAAACTTTCCACAACATTCTCTTCGACTACTAACAAAAATTTCCCAAAAAAAAATATATGCCAATATACATACATCATATAATTTTATCACAAAATCATTTATCAACCTATTCGAAAATACTATCACCTTTTCTTAACTCTTTCTTACCCAAACTATGTCCTTTGCTTCTCTAACACTTGCCTCAAAATATGATTCTCCAAATGTTCCTCTTCCACTTGTCTTTTTTTAACTCATAATTCCCAATTTAAATCATTTCATGAATTCATAAATATAATTCCATTTACGCTATTCTATTGCTTCCATTATTCTTTTTCTTTACAAAATCGCTATTTATATTTTTTCTAATTCACACCTCTTACAATTGCTCATTATCCCAAAGATTCACTCTCATTATCTCGTCCTCCAATAACACGACTACCTACTTATTTATTCAAGATTCCAAACTCAACAACACTTCGCTACACTCTTCTAATAATAAACCATAATACTTTCCCTTAATATACTATTCTCCTTCCCTCGCTACTAATCAGCTCCAACAAACAACGATGCTCGTCATAAAAAATTATCATCTACCCTTAGCGTACCTGAAAACCATGCTTACCTCACATCATACTTCCTATAATATTTCATCTCCACAATTGTCTCTTAGTTATCCGTATTTCCATCAGCACAATAACATCCAAGTCCTATTTACACATCAAGCAGACTAAGCTCTCTAGGTAGCATCACATTGCATTCATCTATATCTTAAACACATTCCCCATAATAACCATTCCCATCACTCTTCTAAATCCTGGATTCATACCTTCCCATTTTCACACTATCATTCGATCATATAAACACGCACGCCTCTATATATTGCTCTAACACACAACATGATTAAACCTCTTATATAAAAAAAACAGATTTGCTCTCTTTCCCTCACAAGGATCATCAATCTATCCGTCCTAAACATATATAACCACACACATTTCTCACAAAACAACACAATCATTAGGAACATTACTCACTCTACAAGACGACACTTCTTTACACATATGCAAAATATGAAACAACTTAGTACACAACAATATAAGGACAAAACAGTTTCATTATTCACCGGTCGAATACAACACACTCGATCGAATACTAGACACTCGGTTGAGTACACTCTGTACTCGGTCGAGTACGACGCACTCTTCCGAGTACATACTGTACTCGGTCGAGTACAAGACCCTGTAACTATCCAGACGCAAAAATTTTAAGACACTCGATCGAGTGCAAAGTGCGACGGATTTCTCAACACTAACCCAATTTTCGGAAAACCGGCATATCTCCCTTAATTATAACTCTATTTCGGCTCATGACATACCGTTAGAACCGTAACAGGACAGGCTACCACCTCCACTTGAAATTACATCAATATCATTTCTACAAATCAAGTTATAGCAGTTTAAAGACAGACCGTCCAAAAATCAAACCTCATACAATTCAGATTTTTGTTACCAAACAAATTTTTACCACTCATCGACATAACTGTAACAACCCGAAAAGTACCCTATTTTTCTAGTAAAAATATTTTACGGATACTTTTCAGCAAAGTTAAGTTTTAAAATAGAATTTATTGTTTCGAGTCGTATTTGGAAATTCCGAGTTCGTATTTGGAATTTCTGCGAGATTTCATGAGAATCCCGTTTTAAAGTCATCTTTGA
>JAIUZE010006677.1:0-13926 GCA_022085475.1 Heliosperma pusillum
CGGGCTAAGACTCTGTTTCAAGCCGGTTTGACCAAACGGGCTTGGTCAAACTAAGATCTAGTCAGCCCCGTTTTGACTGATGACCCGTCGCGGGACTCGGGTCGGGGATTTGTCTTCAGGTAAGGTTTTAATTAATGAATGAATGAATGAGCCTTAGTAGATATAAGGCGATATGATATTTGAATGTGATTTATATGCAATTAGTCACATGATAGGAAGTTTTCCCGTGACTGTGTAATTGTATGATATATGTCGTGTTGACTAAGTACCCATAGAGAATTATGATTATATGGCGTCTTGACCATTCTAATTCTAAATGAGTATCTTGGACCATGACATTGATAGGCCTTACTATCTTTAACGAGCATACGGAGTTTACCGCTTGATAGCTTTTGTGTCACTGGCTTGGGCCTTTTGATACCAAGCTGGGGGCATGGCTGCCTAATTCACTTTGGGAATGGAGCCAGCTTAAGTACTAGCCAACTCTGCTTAGGGGGTCGCCTAGTAGAGATTCCCATGTACTGTTGGTAATGAGACAGGGAATGGGTTAGCTGTTGTCGCTAGGTCTGATCAGTCTAGGACTAGGATGTTTTCCTACCTTGTGGTATAGACTCGAGTTACAGAAGTCGACTATTGACTGTACTAAGAACTTATGCCTGTTTATAGGACGTATTTGTCTTTCATGTTTGTATGATTCTATGAATCTTAGAAGGTGAGATGCAAGCCGGCTAAGTTTGATAGAGTTTGGATTACCGGTTGTTAACTGATTCACATGATATTATGTTTGATTAGGGTTTGAGTGTATCAGGGCCATGTTTTAAATGTAACCGCTGAGCCAGCATACCAGCTTCCCTACCTCGTATTATAGATTATTAATCGGATTCACATGATAGCTTTCATATGATAGGTTATATGTTAGTTAATTGTTTCATAACATGAAAAGCATATCGTATATGTTAAGGTTTTGTATTTTCCATATACATCTCTTTTATGTATTCATGTTTTATTAAACTCGACATTTCGTGGCTGGGAGAACTCGGAGTTACTCCCCACTGACTGTGGCTTCCGTGTTTATATTTAATGCGGTTGGCAGGTTTGTGATGCATACTTGGGGTACATTGACGAGCTAGCGAGCGAAGTATTTACCTTGGAGCTATATTCGGTTCTTAGGATTGTATATATTATACATTCTTTTATTTCCGTATTTATACGGGAGATATGTCTCCCGTTTTGGATAATTCTCATGTATAATATTATTTTTCCTTTTGTTATGAACCTTTTTCTTAAAGACACCTTCGTTATGAAGAATATATTTAATAGTAGGTTCCGGTTTTAAAATTTACCGATTTTCACTAAAGTGAACCTATTAGAAACGTATTCTCATCTTTTATTTATTTAAATTAAAAATGTTTTTTTTCTTTCCGCAAATTTGAGGGTGTCACAAACTTGTCTTGAAGTTTCATAAATTCAAATTTATGTAGTCGAAATCACATTTTAGTTTGAAGTTACACAAATAGGGGCTGAAATGACACTCATAAATCTCAGAAACTTAAAACTGCTTCAATGTGATTAATGAAAAGCTAGAGAGAGAAACTTAATTAATTAATACATATGTAATTGATTAGTGTTAAGTGTATTTTTGTCTCTACAATCTCATCCATCCATCTCCCTCGTCCAATGGCTAGGATGATGATTCATGGACTCAAAAAAAAGGATGGACTTACAAGAACCTTTATATATATATATATATAGAGAGAGAGAGAAGGAGAGAGAGAGAAAGGTTAAAATGAGTCCTTCATATCTTTTGAGTCCCTAAGTCCTCTTATGAGCCCTTAGATCTTTCAAGTTGGGTGGTTGAGATTAAAAGCAAAAAGTAACCAATACACTAATTCCTTACTTATACACTAATTAATTATCTTTCTCTCTCTAGCTTAAAGTTGATGACATTTTAGCATTTTTAGGGTTTAACTTTTGTTTTCAAGGGTAACTTTTGTTTTTTTCCGAGTGTGCAGTTTCACAAGTGTAATTTTGATCTTTTACGAGTGTAACTTTAATTCAAAAAAGTGTAACCTTATACTAAAAAATGATTTTACGACAAGATTTTGACATTTTACGTATTTTGAGAGTGTAACTTTAGCCTTTTACAAGTGTAACTTTAATTCGAAAAAGTGTAACCTTTTACTAAAAAAATGATTTTACGACAAGATTTTGACTTTTTACGTATTTTCAGAGTGTAACTTTAACCTTTTACAAGTGTAACTTTAATTCAAAAAAGTGTAACATTTTACTAAAAATTTATTTTACGACAAAATTTTGACTTTTTACGTATTGTCAGAGTGTAACTTTAGCCTTTTACAAGTGTAACTTTAATTCAAAAAAGTGGAACTTTATACTAAAAAGTGATTTTGAGACAAGTTCTTGACATTTTACGTAATTTTATAGTGTAACTCTATTCTTTAACAAGTGTAACTTTGCTCCAAAATAGTGTAATTTTATACTAAAAAATGATTTTAAGACAAGTTCTCGACATTTTACGTTTTTTTAGAGTGTAACTTTGATCTTTTACGAGTGTAACTTTCATTCAAAATAGTGTAGTTTTGTACTAAAAAATGCTTTTAAGACAAGTTTTTGACATTTTACGTATTTTTAGAGTGTAACTTTTACCTTTTTAGAAGTGTATCTTTTATCCAAAATTGTTTAATTTTACAATAGGAAGTGATTTTAATACAAGTTCTCGACATTTTCCGTATTTTTAGAGTGTAACTTTAGTCTTTTACAAATGTAATTTTAATCCAAAGTAGTCTACTTTTATACTAAAAAGTAATTTTAAGATAGATTTTTGACATTTTCCGTATTTTTATGGTGTAACTTTAACCTTTTACAAGTGTAACTTTAATTCAAAATAATGTTATATTATTTTATCAAGTAGTTTTATGGCATCTTATCTGTAAATTTTGAAATTTTAATTAATATAAAGTATAACTCTAACCTTTTTAGAATGTAACTTTATTATATAGAGAGTGTAACTTTAGTTATTTATAGTGTAATTTAATCCTTTTACGATTGTAACTTTAGTCAATAATAGTATAACTTTAGTATATTGAAAGTGTGACTTTAGTCCAACGAGAATGTAACTTTAGTTCATTGAAAGTGTAACTTTAATAGATTCAGAATGTAACCTTAGTCCTTTAAGGGTGTAATTTCAGTCAACTGTCAACAATAACACCAAGAAAACAACAATACCGCATCTATTTTTGACATTAAAAAACCGAGATAATACGATTATATTTTTCAAAAATCTATTATTATATAGTAGATCTAAGATTAAAATCACTAAATAAGAAAAAAAAAAGTAGATCTGAATAACTAGTTTTTTGGGATTTCGAAATTAATACTACTTTTTAAGATCTAAAAGAAGAGGATAAAGAAAGAAAAAAGTAGATCTAAGATCGAGAATGTAACTTTAGTTCATTGAAAGTGTAACTTTAATAGATTGAGAGTGTAACCTTAGCCTTTAACGGTGTAACTTCAGTCACCGTCAACAATAACACCAAGTAAACAACAATAATAACAACGGCATCTATTTTTGACGTTAAAAAACCGAGATAATGCGATTTTTTTTTTCAGAAATCTATTATTATATAGTAGATCTAAGATTAAAATCACTAAATAAAAAAAAAGTAGATCTGAATAGTTTATTTTTTGGGTTTTCGAAATTAATACTACTTTTTAAGATCTAAAAGAAAAGGATAAAGAAAAAAAATAAAAATAAAAGAAACTAAAAATCTGAAAAAGAAGACAAACACCACCACAACCCCACTAACGTTAACACCGACCCATCCCCACAACCCTCACGAGTCACGACCCCCACCGCCACCAAGACCCCCCTCTGACCTCCACCACCACCACCGCACCGCTGGCCACCACCATATCGTGGCAAAGGAGGGAGGAAGACATGGTGGTGAAGACGAGGCGGCAAGAAGGAGGCGGCCGATGTTGGCTGGAGGCGACGGGTGTTGGCTGGAAGCCACCGTCTTTCTTGACGCGCGGTGAGGTGCGTGGTGGTCAGTGGTGCTTAGATCTTTTTTTTTTGTTTGTTTTTGTGGTGGTTTTTTCAGATCTAGTTTTGTTTTTGTGTTTGTTTGTTTTGGTGGTGGTTGTTGGAGGTGAAGGAGGACGGTGAAGGGTGGTGGTTGAAGGGACGACATGAAGGCGGATGAAGGAGGTAGGAGCGGCGGTTAAGAGGGCGGCGGGAAGAAGAAGGGAGGAGGAAGTGGTAGTGGTATTTGAGGGTTTTTTTCCGATTTTTTTTTGTTGGTATTTGTGGTGGGTGTTGTGGGGGTGGTGAACGGTTGTGGTATTATTTAGATCTAGATTTTTTTTTTTTGCTTTGGTGGTGGCCGGCGGTGGCCGGCGGTGGGGGCGGTGGGAGATGATGAAGAAGAAGAGAGAAAGTGAGGGAGGTGGAGTGAGTGAGTGAATTTAGAGAGAATATAGGATAGAGTTTTAGAGAGAAGGAAGAGTGAAATTTAGAGAGAAGTAGCAGTGGATGAGTTGTGTAAGAAATGAATTAGAGGGAATGGGATATTAGTGGTTAATTAGTGGGAAGTGAGAGAAAGTGGGTTAAACACATTGTTAATGACAATTTTTGTATTTTCATCCTAACCATCCATCTTCAAGATCTAAGGGCCTTAAAGATGACTCATGGACTCAAGGTTTTGGGGTGGACTCATTTGATCCCATTACTATATATATATATATATATATATATATATATATATATATATATATATATATATATATACATATATAGGGGCGGGTTCCCCTGCGAACTAAAGTACGGTGCGAACCGTACGAACTAGGTAGATACATCTGTTAACTATCCTAGATACATTTTGTTGGACCAATTTGATAGTTTTGATAATGACATGCGTTTACGTAATAATATGTTTTACTCGATATATCATATGCGTGTAATTGTGTGCTTTAGTCTTATTATAGCTAGCAACAATTATGAGAAGAAAGATCAAAGTTAGGCATAACTTTGATAAAGTCTGTGAGACAAAGTTATAACAACTTCAGGAATAAAACTTTGAAGTGAACATTGGAACAGGTATAGCTAACCAGGCATAAACTTAAGAAATCGCTTCAAACAAGATATACATAAAATATTACACACGACTCGAGATGGAGGGTCTTTGTGATCAAGAGGAAGAGATGATCCGTATACTGAAGCTCTTTGTGAAGATAGATAGTATAGGTCGTTCATCGGTAACTATTCCATAGAGAGATTTTATGTTCAAAGTTTATAGCTTTCAGCCTTATGAGTTTGATGATAAACTATGATGCATGATTTTGGAATAAAATGTTTTGAAATGTTTTCAAAAGTGAAAGAGTTTATTTTTATATTTATCAATTATTAATAGAGAATTATTATGAGATTCTCTTGGTTAGTAATTACAAACTTATGGGTTGTCTGCTACCTAGGGTTTCTAATATATTCTATCTCAATTTGTTGTTAACCTAATTAGCCCACCTAGTGGTTTAGCCATCTAGGGTTTCGTGAAACCTAGTTTGTGCCACCTAGGGATTCGTGCTCCTAGGGTTTCGTGAGCTAGGATTCGGCCTCCATAGGTTGTTTCCTTAGTTTACCTAATCTAGGATTCTACTATATCTTTACAACAATATTTTGAGATATCAAGATAAATATATCTCTATAAGATAAACAAAATAATATTTTGAGATAAAGATATTTCTAAAAGATAAGCAAATATTATTTTATGGAAAGATAAGTATCTTTATTAAATATTATACTAGGGTTTTAGATCTACTATAATTCTTCTACTATAAATACTCATTCACATATCAATTGTAAGGGAACGACATACACACGAAACACAATACTTTACACGGCTATTTATTTTACTTGTGTTGATTTTCCAAAATCGTTTTAAAGCAAACCTTTGAGCAAATATTTATTATTTTTAGAGTTTGTTTTTTAAAAGAGTCGTGCATCAATTATTATCAATCGCTTGAGTGAAATACGTTATTGTATTATAGTACATCATTATAAACTTACAATTCTTTAACGGGAATCTGTGTGAGTTATATTATACTTTCTTATTAGCGTAAGATAGTATAGAGTATTTAGCGATACTCACCTTGAGTTATAATCATAGTGTTGATTATACGAGTGGGTTGGTAATTTTTGTAATCCGTAGAAAGTTACTAAAAATTATTAATCGAGAATAGTGGACGTAGGTTTCAACGTGTGAACTGAACCACTTCAAAAATCGTGTGCCGCTCTCCTTATCTCTTAATTTTTGGTTATTTTGTCGTTATTTCGCCCCTTACTTTGATTAAGAGTTTAATTAGTTATTTTAATTCATAAGATCAAATATTCATTACATATCATATAAATCGAATTGGGCTGTTTTTAATAACTAATTCACCCCCCCATCTTTCGTTTTCGATCAATAGACCTACATTGGGTATCAGCGCCTCGTTCTCTTGATTTCCTTACAGCCAGGCGTCCTATCCATTTATCTTTTTATTTTTATTTATTTTCCGCTGCATTTAATTTTATTTTAATGGATTCCAAACATCTGAAGTGTCCCGTATTCGATGGGAATAACTACAGTTTATGGAAAAATATGATGACCCATTTCATAAAGGGTAACGATTGGGAGTGTTGGCTAATCATTAAGAATGGTCCTAATAAGATCATGCTTGGATCTGCTACTGGCACTTCCATCGAAAAGAAAGAAGATGACTATGTTGAGGCAGATTATAAGAAAGCTGATAATAATTCAAAGGCTATCAGTCTGTTGCAAAACGGCATGACCCATACTGAATTTGATCGTTTCTCATCTAGTTCTACTGCCAAGGAAATATGGGATGGTCTTGAGTTAGCCTATGAGGGGACAACTGTTGTCAAAAAGCAACGTATTGCACTACTTATGCGAAAATACGAACTGTTCTCCATGGAACAAAATGAATCGCTTGACAGCATGTCCACTCGCTTCTCTAATATCACTAATGAATTGAAAAATCTTGGAAAAACTTTTGACTCCGAGGAAATTGCCAGGAAGATCCTTAGAAGTCTATCTAAACGATGGAGACCTAAGGTGACGGTAATTGAGGAATGTAAAGACCTATCTGACCTATCTTATTAAGAGCTACTTGGAACCCTAATGGCTCACGAGATTACTCTTGATGAAGATGAGGCAAATGATAGTAATAGCAAGAAAGTGGCTTTACAAGCCGAATCTAGTGAAAGACATGATTCGGATCTTGAAGATGAAACAGTGTTATTTGCTAGACGTTTTAAGAAAAAATTCTTTAATAAACCACAAGGAAAAACGTTTAACAATAACACTAACAAATCTTACAAAAAGCCAATTGAGTCAAAAGGGTCTCTCTCTAGTCGTGGTTGCTTCAAATGTGGGGATAATGATCACATGATCAAAGATTGCCCCACATGGAATAAAATCAAAGACAAAAATCAACGAGACAAAACCAAGAAGGAATTCAAGCAAGTGATGATAGCTTATTGCTGGGGAGATCTCGACACAGAGGACGACGAGTCAGAGGAAGAGGAAGTCGCCAACTTGTGTCTAAGCAACGTCAGTCTTGACCTAATTTCTGACAGCGACAATGAAAGCGAATCCGAGATGTGTCTTGTTGGCAACTCAGATTCAGAACCAGATTCAGAAGATGATGAAGAGGTTAGTCCTCTTGAACTTAAAAAGCAAGTTAAGAATTTATCTAAGAAGTCTTTAATTAAGTATTTTGAAGAAGCCTTAGATCATTGTCATGAACAGAGTCTTGAATTAAAATATCTTAAAGAACAAATTCTTGATATTGCTGAGGAAAACCAACTTCTAAAGGCCAAAGCGAAAAAGCTCAAGTCTAAAGTTATGGCAACTTCAGCTATAACTTCAGACATGACAAATGTTGATAAAGAAGCTCTTGAGTCTAAAGTTATAGCTAATGAAGCTATAATCTCAGAGTTAAAGCTCAACATTAAGCATCTTCAAGCCAAAGTTATAGCTAATGAAGCTATAACTTCAGAATTGAAGAAAGTCAATGAGCTTTTACAATCTGACGCTAAGGCAAAGGAAGTTGTTATCCTTGATCACGAGAAAGTAAACTCCTTTCTTTCTCAGCAATTGAAAGATATAAAGGCTGAATTCTCCCAAGCCAAAAGTCAACATAATGAGGAGAAACTTATCTTGAACAAAGGTTTCAATGACTTTCGTGAAAATTTCAAAAAGAATAATCCCTCCAAAGACTCGAATGTAGATCATTCACTATGTGAAAAAGAAATTCGGTCTTTGAAGGAATTACTCCTACATGCACGAAAAGTTCATGATAAGTGGGAAGGAAGTCAGAAGGTTTTAGACTTCCTTACCGAGCAGTCTAACAATAACATGAAGATGGGTCTAGGTCATGAATGCTATAGTCGCAGAGACCATGATAAATACAAATCCACTCCTTCTGACCGTGATTTCAGAAGAAGGAAGTATGTCAACCTTTCAGAATATATGATTTGCAATTATTGTGGTCACAACGGTCATGTTAAAGATAATTGTGTTAAATATGTCAACGACAACAAAAATCAAACTGAGTTTGTTAAAGAACACGACGTGTCTAGTGTTAATGAGTCTGAACCTGAATCTCAACGTGATAAGGTTAGAAATAATGAGTTCAGGTGGTTCTATGACATAGCTTTCGATTACACATATGTACCTTCAAAATCTAAACCTTATGTGAATTAGAAGCAGTCATTTAAACCTAATGTGCATCGCAACAATATCAAACATTATAATAAACCTAACAAGCCCTATCCTAAGAAGAAAAGAATTGTCAAACAGGTATGGGTTAGGAAAGATCAAATATATAGAGTCACTAACCAAAAAGGACCCAACTTAGCGTGGGTACCTAAAAGTTGTATTTGATTCTCTTGCAGATAATAGTGAAAGAAAATAACCTATGGTATTTCGACAGTGGTTGTTCGAGACACATGACCGTAAACAAGAATCTATTTCTTTCACTAGAACCCTTCAACGGTGGCAAGGTCACCTTTGGAGACAATAAGAAGGGTAAGATAATCGGTGTAGGTAAGATTGGTATATCGTCTTCACATGCTATAAATAATGTATATCTGGTAGATGGTCTTAAGCATAACTTGCTAAGTATCTCTCAATTATGTGACAAAGGCAACAAAGTCGTTTTTCATTCAAATGTTTGTCATATCATAGTTGAAGGTACTAGTAATGTTATCTTAGAAGGCCTACGTAAACGGAACGTGTATATGATTGATTTAAACAAAGTCACTACAAGTTCCTTTACGTGCATGAAAGTCACTGTGGATGATTCATGCTTGTGGCACAAGAGGTTTGCACACATCAGTCCAACGATTTTAAAGAAACTTAAGTCTTTGGATTTAGTTGAGGGTCTACCCTCAATCAAATTCGAACAAGAAAAGATGTGTGACTCATGTGCCCGTTGTAAACAAGTTAGATCTTCATTCAAACCGAAACGAGTAGTAAGTACAGAGCGTCCACTTGAGTTGGTACACATGGATTTGTGTGGACCTATGAAAGTTAGAAGCCGCGGTGGATCAAGGTACGTATTCGTCCTAGTCGACGACTACTCAAGGTATGTATGGCATATCTTTCTATTCACTAAAGATGAAACTTTCGATGAGTTTGTGGTGCTAATGAAGCTCGCCCAAAACAAGTATGATAAAAAGTTAGTTTCCATTCGTACGGATAATGGCACCGAATTTGATAATCAAGCTTTTATAGAATATTGTAGGGAGAATGGTGTAGGGCACACCTTTTCTGCACCACGAACCCCACAACAAAATGGTGTCGTGGAACGTATGAATAGAACATTAGAGGACATGGCCCGCACTATGCTTTTGTGTAGTGGCCTTCGTAAGAGCTTTTGGGCAGAAGCCATTAGTACTGCATGCTATGTGCACAATAGAGCTATGATTAGACCTATTCTCAAAAAGACTCCCTATGAACTTTTAAGAGGGAGAAAACCCAATATAGCTCACCTTCGTTGCTTCCGGAGTAAGTGTTTTGTCCATAATAATGGAAAAAGTAATTTGAGCAAATTTGATCCACAAAGTGACGAAGCTGTGTTTGTTGGTTATTCTAATCATAGTAAAGCTTTTAAAGTTTTTAATAAAAGAACTTTGTGCATAGAAGAAAGTGTTCATGTTGTATTTGATGAAGATAATGTGCCTGAGCAAGTTGAACAGAATGAAGAAGAAGACATGAATGATCCAGACTTTCGCCTCTCAAGGGAAGACGAGCCAGATAATAATGAAGAAGTTATTGAAGGAATCAATGATGAACTTGAGAAATCCGCAAATGACCTTGAACAGAGAACTGAGACAATTGTTGATGATACGAATGTCTCTTCTCAAAACAAGGAAAAGGAAACTGAAGTTATTGCTGATGATGCTATAACTTTGAACCAGAACCAAGATGGTGTAACTGAAGGTGTACCAACTTCAGCTATAACCCCAGAGTCCAACTCAGGGGGAACCAATCTTGATTCTGAATCATTTGAGGAAAGTGATAGTTCATCAGATGATGATGAGCCTAGGAACTCTAAGAAATGGAAATATAAGAGTTCTCATCCTATGGATTCTATCCTAGGAAGTTTGAATAAGGGAGTTCAAACGAGGCGAACATTAAATAACTTTTGTTCATTCTATTCTTTTCTGTCTACCATAGAGCCTACCAACATCAAGGAAGCTCTTGCAGAATCCGACTGGATTGTAGCAATGCAAGAAGAGCTTCAACAGTTCGAACGCAATAAAGTATGGCACCTTGTGCCACGACCTCCTAATCGAACTGTGATTGGTACTCGATGGGTATTTAGAAATAAATTGGATGACGCAGGAGTTATAGTTCGCAACAAGGCTCGATTGGTCGTTCAAGGTTATAATCAACAAGAAGGAATTGATTATGACGAGACATTCGCTCCTGTAGCAAGACTTGAAGCTATTCGCTTGCTCATCGCCTTCGCAGCTCATAAAGGAATGAAATTATTCCAAATGGACGTTAAGACTGCCTTTCTTAACGGTTATTTGGAAGAAGAGGTTTTTGTTGAACAACCTCCTGGATTTTTGAATAGCAAGTTTCAAAACCATGTTTTTAAACTCGATAAAGCCTTATATGGTTTGAAACAAGCGCCTAGGGCTTGGTACGACAGATTGTCAAAATTTTTATTACAAAACAATTTTAAAAGAGGATCTGTCGACAAAACCCTATTTCTAAAATCCGAGGGTTCTGATTTACTTGTTACTCAAATTTATGTAGACGATATTATCTTTGGTTCTACTAACAATAAATTGTGCAAGTATTTTTCAGATCTAATGACCTCAGAATTTGAAATGAGCATGATGGGAGAATTGAAATTCTTCCTAGGACTGCAGATTCAACAAACCAAAGAAGGAATAAAGATTCACCAACAAAAATATGTCAAGGAGCTAATCAGAAAATTTGGTATGGATAACGCTCATCCAATGGACACACCTATGGTAACTGATAAAAAGTTGACCCTGGACGAAAATGGTAAGTCCGTAGATGAGACTACATATCGAGGTATGATTGGTTCTTTATTATATTTAACTGCAAGTAGACCTGACATTATGTTCAGCGTATGTGTCTGTGCTAGATTTCAATCATGTCCTAAGGAATCACATATGATTGCAGTTAAACGTATCTTGAGATATTTAATTGGTACATCTAATTTATACTTATGGTATCCACTTAAGTGCAATTTCGATCTAGTAGGATATTCAGACGCAGATTATGCGGGATGTTCTTTAGATAGAAAAAGTACATCTGGATTTGCTACGTTTGTTGGACCATGCATAATTACTTGGGGCTCAAAGAAGCAAAATTCGGTTGCATTATCTACTGCAGAAGCTGAATATATCGCTGCAGGACTGGTATGTTCTCAACTACTTTGGTTAAAGCAACAACTATGTGATTATGGTGTTAATGTTGGTTGTATGTCTGTTTTCTGTGATAATACGAGTGCTATCATTATCTCTAAGAACCCAGCTCAGCATTCTCGTACTAAGCATATAGACATTAGACATCATTTTTTACGTGACCATGTAGAAAAGGGCAACATTAAACTCGAATTTTGTAGTACTGACAATCAATGGGCTGACATTTTAACAAAGGCGTTAGCGAGAAGACGTTTTGAGATTTTGCGATTGGAAATTGGTTTAATCGGTAGCAATTAAATTCATTTTATTTATTTTGTGAACCTGCGTGAATGGCTAGAATAAGACGGGATTGTATGACTGTGTCCGCATATTTCATTGCTAGTATATTTGTGTTTAATATAATATATTTTACGTGAGTATCTTGCATATTAAGTGTTTTATGGAAATTGAATTATGAACCACATATTTGCCAAAAACATATCTTATTCACTTTCCAAAATTGAGCCAAATTCTACCCATGTATTTCATGTTAGCCGAAATTCTCAACATAAATCACCTTACCATATCTTTTTATTTACCAAATTCTATCCTTACCATATCCCAACAATTAACCACCCAAGATTCCCTTTCCTTCCAAAATTCAAAAAAAAAAAAAAAAAAAAGGAAATAAGGGACTTGGAGCCGGCACCCCATGTGCCAAGTACAAAAGCAATACCCAAATTCTTACATCTCATAATTACCCATCACTTTCACCATCAAAACACTTCACAATTTTTTTACTCCTTCTCCTTCCCCACGGCACCCACAACAAACAAAAAAAAAAATTACCCAAAACCTTTCAACCTTCATCCATGGCTTCCACTAGATAAAAAATCTCCAAAAACCCAAACCCAAAAACTCCTAAGCCTAGCATGCCCACAAATACCTCTCCTAATCCCACACAAAAATCACCTACCATGAACCAAACCGGGTCCGGTACGGGTCTTGAGGGTACTAAAAGAAGAAGGTTAAATAAGGGCAAAGCTAGAGTTCAAGAAGAAGCGACAACCGAATCTGTCGACACGGTTCCCGAGGTAACCACACGGGTTACATTCCGTGATTTTTCACCTCAAGAAACATCTTCTGGGCTTGACAAAATCCGTCTCACAAAAGATGAAAGAAAACTTGTGAACCGCGTTGCTCAGTACGGAATACACGGGGGTCGTCATTATCCGAAAGCTTGGTGTGATAAATATGCGGCTTTAGGATTCTTTACCGACTTTCTAAATTTTCAAGAATGGGAAACCGTGGCACAGTTTTCGGGTCCAGTCTATCCGATTGAGGTAATACAGTTTTTCGCCTCTGTTTCATTAACCGATGGAGTGTTGAATGCCGTTATTAATGGCCGTTCAGTTTCGATTTCCGTGACGGACTTTTGTACTCTGTTTTCGGTTCCTGATGATGGAATCAAAATCAATCCGAGTACGTCATGGGATGAACTGACGGACATGGCTAAGTTGGAAGTTAAGAAATACTTTGATGTTGGGGCTTCTTTGTCGAGTTGTGTTTTGGCGGGGAGTGTTTCTCCAAAGTTGAAATTTATGTTGAATTTCTTATGGAACACCGTAATTCCGCGTCGGGGAGGACGGGACAAGATTGCATGTTATGAGATGTTAGTTGTGAAGAATTGGTTGGAGGGAAACCGGGTTAATCTACCTTTTCTTGTTTTTTCTCGTATTTCACAAACCGCTTTTTCGGTGACCGAGGACAAGCTTTATTCGACCCTTGATCTACCCTACGGGATGTGGGTGTCACGGCTCCTTGAGTCGAAAGGGGTCGTCGATGTGAACAATTATGGGGTTACCGTAAAAGATGACATGTGTGACACGTTCTTGAAATTCATGAAGTTGGATGCGTGTGGACCGGAGTTGATGTTTTTAACAAAGGGGGGTTCGGTCGGG
>JAIUZE010006678.1:0-32268 GCA_022085475.1 Heliosperma pusillum
GTAAACTCCTTCTATTGATTTGACATTTTGAGGAGATACTCACAACTTCTTCTCTTATTATTTTTTCTTTTCTTTTTCAATTTTCCGATTTTTTTCATTTTTTCTATTTCTTTCTTTTCTTTTCTTTTCTTTTGAACATCACTTCTTGAATATTTTTCATTCTCCAAATTCACTTTGTCATTAAGGAACAAAATCTTCTCAAAAGAGCACCCATACACCATAGTCTAGCTACTAGCTCAAAAGGTAGGCAGTTTTTGTATGTAGCTATTATTTTGTGAAACATTTGTATGAAGGGGCTAATTGAGGGGTAATTCAAAGTGAAAAAGGCTTCAAATCTTAGTGAATCATGAATGCAATGCTTATAGAAATGAAATGAGAACCATACTTATGCATTTTGACATGACACACATCACAAGGAGAACTACACACACCTAGATGAGACTGGGTATGGATGTACCAGTCTAAGGAGGTTCTACCTTACAATATATGTAGTTTGCCAAATGTCAAGATCAAGCGTACTCATCTATAGATTCATTCCATGCCTACTGTGTACAAGACTTCCCCATGTATGCACAATTCAACGAATATTGAATCATTATCTTTTGAAAGCTCTAAGTTTGGGAAATGTAACATGATAGCATAATAAACAAGCAAGCAAATTAAAGCATGAAAAGTATTCAATTGTGTTCAGAAATTTTTTAAATTTTCTCAAAAATCTTCTCTTTCTTTTATTCAAAATTTGAAAAATGATCAACTAAAATGCAAAATGGGAAAATGCAATCCCTCCCCAAGCTAAACATCACATTGTCCTCAATGTGAGCACAAAGACAAAATATGCAATGAGATGCTTAATGGGGAAAAGGAAAAATGAAAGAAGAGTGAAGCTTACTAGTCAGCGCGGACTCCCCCAAGCTAGTCTTTTGGACTTGACAAGGAAGGTCTTTATAGATTCTTCCAAAACTCTTTCATCTGCAAAATAAATCCTAACAACGAAAAAGGGAATACAAAAATAAAAATGCAAAAAGAAAAGGAACACGGGTTGCCTCCCGAGAAGCGCAATTTAAATGTCTTGCTCGACTCTTTATTAATGAAAATCATTCTTTGTGCCTTAAAAAGCATGTCAATGCCCTTAGAAGTCGATCATATACCTGCGCATGAGCTATACAAAAACATATGTAAGCAATTGACAAGATATAGGCATGAAATATTGAAGGTAAGAATTGATATATCTTATCATTGTGCGCATGACAAACTTCATAAATGACCACTGAACTGCTCCACTCGTCAGTGAGAGATGGAGTGAAATGTTTAAGATCATGGAACAAACAATTATTTCCCAAAATATCATTAGTGGACTCTAATTGGGGGTAGGGTGAATCAAAGGAGTGGGAATCAAAAATGGGTGGTTGATCCCACTTAATTTCAAGGCTAGGTTCACAAAACCCAGTATCATTTTCAAATAAATCTGGAATATCCTTAGCGAAGGGATTTTCAAAGAAATCTGATGACTCGATCGACGACTCTCCATTGGAGTGACAAATGGGCTTAACAACATCCTTGTCTAAAGTCTCGACTACCCTATGGTCAATATCAATAATGGGGGTCTCAAAATTGTCAAATGGAACGACACTAGAGTGACTTTCAATAGAAAAAGTTGGACCATCATCATCGTCATCTATTAATTCATATGATTGGGGAGAATTAGACTCACATGGGGGACATGAAAAAGCACAGGAGAAAATAGACTCACATGGGGGGGCTGAAAAAGCATAAGGAAAATTGATTGGCTTACAAATTTTAAACGTGGGTTCTTCCTTTTGCCCTTTGAGTATTTGAAGTTGAGGCCTGATTTCATTGATTTGCTCTTGGATTCTCAACCGCCGGTGCGTTTCATCCAGAGATTGGGATGCCATAAAGTCCAAGAAAATCCAAAGTTCCTTTCCTCTCTTCTGATAAAAACTTCCAGCACTCAATTGCATAGCCAGGCTACGACACTCAATGAGCATTCCATGAATCACGACATCTCTCATATAGGTCTCATCAAGGGTATACCCAAGAGATATAATATGGTTAGAATAGCTATAAAATCGGTCGAGGTATTCATGGAAAGGCTCATTCTCGCATTGTGGAGGTTGAAAATAGATAGTCATTGAGAGAAAATAAAGCAATCCCTTTGAAAGAAAATATTCCTATTACCTGAAAAGAGTCACTATACTACAAGTAAAAGGTGAGAAAAATCGCAAGGAACAAGTGTTCCTCGAGACAAAAGAAAAAAAGAAAAAGACAAGGTAAAACTCTACTAATCACAAATAAACAAAACCGTGCTCCCCGGCAACGGCGCCAAAATTTGACAGGGTTGTCGCATACCCTAATCAAAGATAAATAACCCAGACTAGGCTAACAACAAATTAATGTAATTAGGGAAGTAAGGGGTCGATCTCGGGGCGACGGGAGATACTTGTGAATAGTTGTGGTTAGAACTCTACCTTGGACGATTGGCAAATGTTTGTCACTAATTACTAAATAATAACAATGCAATAAAGAAAAGCATCTAGGGAAGTATGTTCACACATGTAGATTGATATATTGATGAAATTGGATTTAGGATATGCAAATAATTCATTGAGCGTTCGTAAGAATGGTGTGTTCATTACAATCATAGATCAGATGGTCTAGCAGGCTTTTAGTGCGATTTACTAGGTCTTAATCTACCATGTCATGCTTTGTCTATTCAATTCTCGTATGTCTACCTTGGAAAAGAATTCCATACTAGTCAAATGATTTTGGCCAAAAATCGTTAACTATCGTTATAGTCCAAACATGCATAGACACAATGTTTTATAAGCACAATTTCTTTTATCCAATTATCATCTTTAGTCAATCTAACATGGTTATCCTACACCCTAGAAAGGTGACTACTTATGCATGATTAACAATGAAAAGGAAAATAAGATTATAAAACTATGAATGATAAACATGATAAAGGAATACTAAAAGAAAATGAAACTATAATGTAAAGACGAGAATAAAGATTACCGAAAAGGATGAACCAAGATTGAAATGGAATAAGAACTTGAATAGGAAATGCAAACCCGGAAACTTGAATTCCAATTACAACTAGAACAACTACAATTGAAGAAAACTTAGAACTAGACTAAACTAAACTAGAGAAAACTAAAACTAAACTAAACTAAGAAAGAAGAAGAACTAAACTAAAGAGAAATGTAAGAAGAGAAGAGATGTTGTGTGAAGAGATGGATGATATGATATGAGGGCTAGAGCATCTATTTATAGTATTAGGGTTTCGTGGAGAAGAGGTCGGGCATTAAACACATAGGTCAAAAATAGGATGAAGGAGCCGCAATGCTCGAAGCAGCACACATACCCGATCGGGTACACACTTACCCGATCGGGTAAGTTGTCTTCTGGAAGCTTTTGACTAACTCTTCATCTCCCTTTGCTTGACTTGACTTCCAACATCCCCCTTGACTTATACAATCGGGTTTGTGGATAGGGTATGATGTAAAGCGATGAATTCTCCCGTCTAATTGATTGATCTTCCGACAACTACGAAACCGTTCTTGCTTCTTCTCTCTTTTGAATTAGTGAACCTTCTTGAAATTCCTTTCACTTGGTCAAGCTTGCATCTTCAAATAGTCGGGTTCTAGGCAAATGCTCAGAAATATAGAAAAAGGGCGTAGAAACGTTACTTTCCCTACAAAACAGGTTAGAACATAGGAATTCGCCTAGAAGACGATATTAGCTCATAAAGTGGCTTAACAAAGCACAAATGACATACAAAACCGAGCTAAATTGGGGGTTAAAACCATACAAATATTCACTTATCAAACTCCCCCAAGCTAAACCTTTGCTTGTCCTCAAGCAAACATAACAAACAATACCAGGACAAGGTTGCAAGCATTGGCTACTACACCATCAAGAAACAAATCTCAACATAAAGCTTTGGAAACATAATGAATCATAACCCAAAAACAACGTGGGCAAGAATGATACATAAACATGGCTGAGATTTACATAACGGCGTAGCACAAAGAATTTCACTATAGATTTTCGGCTCTTGCACGATCTTTTGACAAATGGACTCTTACGGTACACTCGAACACTCATTGTATATGTAAAAGGTGATTTCTTTATGTTTGAGACACTCACCTATCTACGACTCATGAGAATGCGCCCGCAATCTAATATGGTAAACAATTCAAAACACAAGTCAAAGATCACAATGCACATAGAAAAGAAGCCGAAAAATAAGAAGAAGGCTTTGGGAAATGGGCGAAAGGTAGACAAATAGTTATGGTCATGTGAAGGTTAGAATGAGCTAGCAACTGACCAATGATAAATGAATACTCAATCCAAACTTTCGGTTAATTCCCAAAAGACAAATAACGAAGCCAGAAGCAACAATTTGGCTTATTACACTCGAAAGACAAGGGTAAACTCCTTCTATTGATTTGACATTTTGAGGAGATACTCACAACTTCTTCTCTTATTATTTTTTCTTTTCTTTTTCAATTTTCCGATTTTTTCATTTTTTCTATTTCTTTCTTTTCTTTTCTTTTCTTTTGAACATTACTTCTTGAATATTTTTCGTTCTCCAAATTCACTTTGTCATTAAGGAACAAAATCTTCTCAAAAGAGCACCCATACACCATAGTCTAGCTACTAGCTCAAAAGGTAGGCAGTTTTTGTATGTAGCTATTATTTTGTGAAACATTTGTATGAAGGGGCTAATTGAGGGGTAATTCAAAGTGAAAAAGGCTTCAAATCTTAGTGAATCATGAATGCAATGCTTATAGAAATGAAATGAGAACCATACTTATGCATTTTGACATGACACACATCACAAGGAGAACTCACACACCTAGATGAGACTGGGTATAGATGTACCAGTCTAAGGAGGTTCTACCTTACAATATATGTAACTTGCCAAATGTCAAGATCAAGCGTACTCATCTATAGATTCATTCCATGCCTACTGTGTACAAGACTTCCCCATGTATGCAAAATTCAATGAATATTGAATCATTATCTTTTGAAAGCTCTAAGTTTGGGAAATGTAACATGATAGCATAGTAAACAAGCAAGCAAAGCATGAAAAGCATTCAATTATGTTCAGAAATTTTTAAATTTTCTCAAAAATCTTCTCTTTCTTTTATTCAAAATTTGAAAAATGATAAACTAAAATGCAAAATGGGAAAATGCAATCCCTCCCCCAAGCTAAACATCACATTGTCCTCAATGTGAGCACAAAGACAAAATATGCAATGAGATGCTTAATGGGGAAAAGGAAAAATGAAAGAAGAGTGAAGCTTACTAGTCAGCGCGGACTCCCCCAAGCTAGTCTTTTGGACTTGACAAGGAAGGTCTTTATAGATTCTTCAAAAACTCTTTCATCTGCAAAATAAATCCTAACAACGAAAAAGGGAATACAAAAATAAAAATGCAAAAAGAAAAGGAACACGGGTTGCCTCCCGAGAAGCGCAATTTAAATGTCTTGCTAGACTCTTTATTAATGAAAATCATTCTTTGTGCCTTAAAAAGCATGTCAATGCCCTTAGAAGTCGATCATATACCTGCGCATGAGCTATACAAAAACATATGTAAGCAATTGACAAGATATAGGCATGAAATATTGAAGGTAAGAATTGATATATCTTATCATTGTGCGCATGACAAACTTCATAGATGACCACTGAACTGCTCCACTCGTCAGTGAGAGATGGAGTGAAATGTTTAAGATCATGGAACAAACAATTAGTTCCCAAAATATCATTAGTGGACTCTAATTGGGGGTAGGGTGAATCAAAGGATTGGGAATCAAAAATGGGTGGTTGATCCCACTTAATTTCAAAACTAGGTTCACAAAACCCAGTATCATTTTCAAATAAATCTGGAATATCCTTAGCGAAGGGATTTTCAAAGAAATCTGATGACTCGATCGACGACTCTCCATTGGAGTCACAAATGGGCTTAACAACATCCTTGTCTAAAGTCTCGACTACCATATGGTCAATATCAATAATGGGGGTCTCAAAATTGTCAAATGGAACGACACTAGAGTGACTTTCAATAGAAAAGGTTGGACCATCATCATCGTCATCTATTAATTCATATGATTGGGGAGAATTAGACTCACATGGGGGACATGAAAAAGCACAGGAGAAAATAGACTCACATGGGGGGGCTGAAAAAGCATAAGGAAAATTGATTGGCTTACAAATTTTAAACGTGGGTTCTTCCTTTTGCCCTTTGAGTATTTGAAGTTGAGCCCTGATTTCATTGATTTGCTCTTGGATTCTCAACCGCCGGTGCGTTTCATCCAGAGATTGGGATGCCATAAAGTCCAAGAAAATCCAAAGTTCCTTTCCTCTCTTCTGATAAAAACTTCCAGCACTCAATTGCATAGCCAGGCTATGACACTTAATGAGCATTCCATGAATCACGACATCTCTCATATAGGTGTCATCAAGGGTATACCCAAGAGAGATAATATGTCTACAATAGCTATAAAATCGGCCGAGGTATTCATGGAAAGGTTCATTCTCGCATTGTGGTGGTTGGAAATAGATAGTCATTGAGAGAAAATAAAGCAATCCCTTTGAAAGAAAATATTCCTATTATCTGAAAAGAATCACTATACTACAAGGAAAAGGTGAGAAAAATCTCAAGGAACAAGTGTTCCTCGACACAAAAGTAAAGAAGAAAAAGACAAGGTAAAACTCTACTAATCACAAATAAACAAAACCGTGCTCCCCGGCAACGGCGCCAAAATTTGATCGGGGTTGTCGCGTACCCTAATCAAAGATAAAATAACCCAGACTAGGCTAACAACAAATTAATGTAATTAGGGAAGTAAGGGGTCGATCTCGGGGAGACGGGAGATACTTGTGAATAGTTGTGGTTTGAACTCTACCTTGGACGATTGGCAAATGTTTGTCACTAATTACTAAATAATAACAATGCAATAAAGAAAAGAATCTAGGGAAGTAGGTTCACACATGTAGATTGACATATTGGAGAAATTGGATTTAAGATATGCAAATAATTCATTGCGAGTTCGTAAGAATGGTGTGTTCATTACAATCATAGATCAGATGGTCTAGCAGGCTTTTAGTGCGATTTACTAGGTCTTAATCTACCATGTCATGCTTTGTCTATTCAATTCTCGTATGTCTACCTTGGAAAAGAATTCCATACTAGTCAAATGATTTTGGCCAAAAATCGTTAACTATCGTTATAGTCCAAACATGCATAGACACAATGTTTTATAAGCACAATTTCTTTTATCCAATTATCATCTTTAGTCAATCTAACATGGTTATCCTACACCCTAGAAAGGTGACTACTTATGCATGATTAACAATGAAAAGGAAACTAAGATTATAAAACTATGAATGATAAAAATAATAAAGGAATACTAAAAGAAAATGAAACTATAATGTAAAGACGAGAATAAAGATTACCGAAAAGGATGAACCAAGATTGAAATGGAATAAGAACTTGAATAGGAAATGCAAACCCGGAAACTTGAATTCCAATTACAACTAGAACAACTACAATTGAAGAGAACTTAGAACTAGACTAAACTAAACTAGAGAAAACTAAAACTAAACTAAACTAAGAAAGAAGAAGAACTAAACTAGAGAGAAATGTAAGAAGAGAAGAGATGTTGTGTGAAGAGATGGATGATATGATATGAGGGCTAGAGCATCTATTTATAGTATTAGGGTTTCGTGGAGAAGAGGTCGGGCATTAAACACATAGGTCAAAAATAAGATGAAGGAGCCGCAATGCTCGAAGCAGCACACATACCCGATCGGGTACACACTTACCCGATCGGGTAAGTTGTCTTCTGGAAGCTTTTGACTAACTCTTCATCTCCCTTTGCTTGACTTGACTTCCAACATCCCCCTTGACTTATACAATCGGGTTTGTGGATAGGGTATGATGTAAAGCGATGAATTCTCCCGTCTAATTGATTGATCTTCCGACAACTACGAAACCGTTCTTGCTTCTTCTCTCTTTTGAATTAGTGAACCTTCTTGAAATTCCTTTCACTTGGTCAAGCTTGCATCTTCAAATAGTCGGGTTCTAGGCAAATGCTCAGAAATATAGAAAAAGGGCGTAGAAACGTTACTTTCCCTACAAAACAGGTTAGAACATAGGAATTCGCCTAGAAGACGATATTAGCTCATAAAGTGGCTTAACAAAGCACAAATGACATACAAAACCGAGCTAAAATGGGGGTTAAAACCATACAAATATTCACTTATCAAACTCCCCCAAGCTAAACCTTTGCTTGTCCTCAAGCAAACATAACAAACAATACCAGGACAAGGTTGCAAGCATTGGCTACTACACCATCAAGAAACAAATCTCAACATAAAGTTTTGGAAACATAATGAATCATAACCCAAGAACAACGTGGGCAAGAATGATACATAAACATGGCTGAGATTTACATAACGGCGTAGCACAAAGAATTTCACTATAGATTTTCGGCTCTTGCATGATCTTTTGACAAATGTACTCTCACGGTACACTCGAACACTCATTGTATATGTAAAAGGTGATTTCTTTATGTGTAAATGTTTGAGACACTCACCTATCTACGACTTATGAAAATGTGTCCGCAGTCTAATATGGTAAACAATTCAAAACACAAGTCAAAGATCACAATGCACATAGAAAAGAAGCCGAAAAATAAGAAGAAGGCTTTGGGACATGGGTGAAAGGTGGACAAATAGTTATGGTCATGTGAAGGTTAGAATGAGCTAGCAACTGACCAATGATAAATGAATACTCAATCCAAACTTTCGGTTAATTCCCAAATAACGAAGCCAGAAGCAACAATTTGGCTTATTACACTCGAAACACAAGGGTAAACTCCTTCTATTGATTTGACATTTTGAGGAGATACTCACAACTTCTTCTCTTATATCTTTTTCTTTGTTTTTCTTTTTCAAAATTTTTTTCTCTTTTTTTTTTTTTTCTTTTCTTTTCTTTTGAACATCACTTCTTGAATATTTTCGTTCTCCAAATTCACTTTGACAGATAAGAACAAATCTTCTCAAAAGAGCACCCATACACCATAGTCTAGCTACTAGCTCAAAAGGTAGGCAGTTTTTGTATGTAGCTATTATCTTGTGAAACATTTGTATGAAGGGGCTTATTTTGAGGTGTAATTCAAAGTGAAAAAGGCTTCAAATCTTAGTGAATCATGAATGCAATGCTTATAGAAATGAAATGAGAACCATACTTATGCGTTTTGACATGACACACATCACAAGGAGAACTACACACACCTAGATGAGACTGGGTATGGATGTACCAGTCTCAGGAGGTTCTACCTTACAATATATGTAACTTGCCAAATGTCAAGATCAAGCGTACTCATCTATAGATTCATTCCATGCCTACTGTGTACACGACTTCCCCATGTATGCACAATTCAATGAATATTGAATCATTATCTTTTGAAAGCTCTAAGTTTGGGAAATGTAACATGATAGCATAGTAAACAAGCAAGCAAAGCATGAAAAGCATTCAATTATGTTCAGAAATTTTTAAATTTTCTCAAAAATCTTCTCTTTCTTTTATTCAAAATTTGAAAAAAATGATAAACTAAAATGCAAAAATGGGAAAATGCAATCCCTCCCCCAAGCTAAACATCACATTGTCCTCAATGTGAGCACAAAGACAAAATATGCAATGAGATGCTTAATGGGGAAAAGGAAAAATGAAAGAAGAGTGAAGCTTACTAGTCAGCGCGGACTCCCCCAAGCTAGTCTTTTGAACTTAACAAGGAAGGTCTTTATAGATTCTTCAAAAAATCTTTCATCTGCAAAATAAATCCTAACAATGAAAAAGGGAATACAAAAATAAAAATGCAAAAAAGAAATGAAACACAAGTTGCCTCCCGAGAAGCGCAATTTAAAAGTCTTGCCAGACTCCATTTCTTTCTTTGATCATCCTTTATCTTTAAGCTCACTATCATCCAAGCTCATCATCATAGCGTTCTTTACATTCTCCATCCATGTCAAGCTTCTCGGGAATAGCCCCTTCTAGCACTTTTAGCAGTAGTGCTTTTAGTATGCTTACCTGCAAGAGAATCTACACTAACATGTGCCTCCAACGGATCCGTCAGTAAGGATCGAGGCATAGAAGAAACAATAGAATATTCATCAACATCAAGCACATAACATGAGTCTTCTAACACAGGACTCCTAACGGTGAAATTTTTACTAAAGGTCACCTTGTCATCTCCTATCTCTAATGTCAACTTCCCATTCTTGACATCAAAAACTGCACCAGTGGTGTGCAAAAAGGGTCTTCCCAAAATGATTGGGTTTTGAGAGTCCTCGGCCATGTCAAGTACTAGAAAGCAACGGGAATGAAAAACTTACCAACTTTGACGGGCACATCTTCTAAAACACCCATAGGTTGTTTTAGAGAACGGTCCGCCATTTGCAAAGTAATATTAGTTCATTTCAAAGCACCCATGTTAAGTTTTTCAGACATAGAAAAGGGCATGACACTTACACTAGCACCTAGGTCGCAAAGGGCCTTATCAATGGTATACGTGCCTATAGTGCAAGGGATGGAGTAACTACCAGGGTCCTTAAGTTTTGGTGGAGACTTATTTTTCAAGAGTGAACTACACTCTTCAGTGAAAGCTACCGTCTTCATCACATTGAAGGATCTCTTCTTTTTGAGGACTTCCTTCATAAACTTGAAATAAGAAGGAACTTGGGAAAGCAATTCAATGAAAGGGTATGTTACCTTTAAATTCTTGACGACGTCAAGGAACTTACCATACTTTGCCTACTCCTTGTGCTTGGCTAATCTTTGGGGAAATGGGACTTTGATCTCAATAGGAATCTCGGGCTCTTTCCCTTTTGACATGGGCACCTCAGTTTCAACATCAACAACCACATGCTCACCATTATGCTTACCACTTCTCGAGGAAATGGCATTTACAGTTTCGTGAGGTTGGTAACATTGTGAAGGCAGCTGCCCTTGCTTTTGATGGGTATTAGAAGAGGCATATTGCGAAATTTTAGCTTCCAACAATTTGTTGGCGGCGTCCTTAGCTTGATCGCTCTCTTGGAATTGAGCTATTATGGTGTCTTGCCTTTGAGCCAATTGCAGCATCATAGCTTCAAGTTTACTTACACCATTGTCACTCTGTTGAAATGTAGAGGATTGAAATTGTCTAGCTTTTGTGTGAGAAGGGCTACTTGAGCTTGTAAAAGTTCCAAAGTGGGGTCCTCTTGCTTAGATTTCAATGGTATGGAGCGGGAATTTCTATATTGAGAATCGTGAATTGCCATGGATTCAATGGTAGTGTGAGCAATTTCAACATTAATTTGATCAAATCTTCCATTGTTAGCAGAATCCAGGATACGCCGGGACTCTATATAACACCCATTATAGAATGTGATGGCAAGGAGCCATGGATCTATCCCATGATGAGGACACTCCCTTTGCAAGTCCTTGTACCTCTCACAAGCTTCATATAGGCTCTCATCATCCCCTTGTCGGAAACTAGTGATTTGACTTCTCAACCCAGCGGTCTTTTCTGGAGAAAAGTACTTTTGGTAGAAGGCAAGAGCTAAACTCTCCCAATCGATGATACCTAATGTAACCTTATCAAGGCTATGTATCCACAACTTTGCCTTACCCCTCAAAGAGAATGAGAAGAGCATCTCTCTAATCTGCCCTTGGATGACTCCAGTTTGTCTAATAGTGGAGCAATAGTCACAGAAGTTTTGGATGTGAAGGTTGGGATCTTCTGTGGCATTGCCACTAAATTGGCTTCTTTCTACAAGATTAATGAAGGCAGGTTTGATTTCAAAGTTTTGGGCTGTGATTTGGGGTGTAGTAATACCCCTTGGAAGTGTTTCTGCGGTGGGTTTGGAATGGTCTGAAAGTCGAACAATTTTCTTTTGTGAAGATGAAGATGGAATGTTGTTTGAAAGTTGATTGGTTTTTGAGAATGAAGATGAGAATGAATCTTCTTCTCCTTCGAGATTAGATAAAATATCCGAGTATTTCTCACGAGTACGATCTAAACTTGAAGTATCAGAAGCTTTTGAGATTTGGTTGAATAGCTTTCGTCTCCTACGTTGAGTCCTTTCTAGATCGGGGTCTAAAGAGATAGGGGTCCCTAGTCTAGAAGATCTGGGCAAAAGATTGAAAAGCTAAGATGAAAAATCAAGAGAGGTCTAAAGGAATGCGGGTTCCTAAAGACTAGATAAAACTAATTGCGATAAAAATCACAAGAAAAAGGAAAACTAAACCGTGCTCCCCGGCAACGGCGCCAAAATTTGACCGAGTCTGTCGCAAGCCCGATACAAAGATAAATTACCCAGACTAGGCTAATAACAAATTAATGTAATTAGGGAAGTAGGGGTCGACCCTCAGGGAGATGGTGTTTCCTATAGAATGTGAAATGTCTCGCAATTGGGTCTTATCTAACGAATATCTGGGTTTTGGGATATTAATTTCTACACTAATAAAAGGCATAAAAACAAATTAAAAGCAAATGAAAACAATAAAGCAAATGATGAATTAACAATGATGAAAAGAATCTAGGGAAGTAGGTTCACACATGTAGATTAATATATTGATGAAATTGGATATGGAACATGAAAATAATTCATTGTGAGTTCGTAAGAATGATGTGTTCATTAAAATCATAGATCAGATGGTCTAGCAAGCTTTTAGGCAATTTACTAGGTCTTAATCTACCATGTCATGCTTTGTCTCTTCAATTCACGTATCTCTACCTTGGAAAAGATATCCATTCTAGTCAATGATTTTGATCAGAAATCGTCAACTATCGTTATAGTCCAAACATGCATAGACAAAATGTTTTAAAAGCACAATTTCTTTTATCCAATTATCATCTTTTAATTAACCTAACATGGTTACCCTACATCCTAGAAAGATGACTACTCACTCATGGTGATGTCTAAATCTAAGATGAAGTTAATAAAAAAAAACTAGGATAGACATGTTTATTTGGTTTTGACAATATTTTAAGACTCTTAATATGGCGATAATAACGACGCTAAATTGATAATCTAATGAAATGACGATTATAACGATACTAAAATGAATCTAAGATAACATGGATGGAAAATAAAAATCAAATAGAAAACATAAAGACATTAAACAAAAGATAAGATAGGAATACCTGGATGACGATCAACAACGATAATGTTAACAATAATAGAAATCCCTTGCTTAGAATAGTCGTTCCATGAATCACAATACTTGAACCAAATAGAGTAGATGACAAAGATGAAATTCTTATTGATCTAAAATAAGGTTTTGATATAGAAAAAGACAGAAATAAACTAAGAATTAAAGATGAAAAAGAAGAAAATGTTCTAGACAAGAGAAGAGAGGCTAGGCTCTCTCCTCTTAATCTAGGTTTTCTAATGTAAAGAAAGAAGTAGAAAATGTGTAAAGTGGATATGTTGAAGTGTGGTGGCTGAAGCTCTTTATATAGCATTAGGGTTTCGTGGGGGAGGGGTCATGCATTAATAACATAGGACAAAAAGGAGGAAGTCGAAGCAAAAGTGCAGATCAGCAGACATCCCCGATTGGGTACACCACTTACCCAATCGGGTAAAGTGCAATCTGGGTCCTTTGACTCTCGTTTCATCTCCCCTTGCATATGACTTGACTTCCATCATCCCCCTTGACCTCTTGAGTCGGGTTTGTTGATAGGGTTTGATGTAAAACGATGATTTCTTCGCCTAACTGATCGGTCTTCTGACAACTGCGACATCGTCTTTACTTCTTCTCTCTTTTGAATTAGTGAACCTTCTTGAAATGCCTTTCACTTTGTCAAGCTTGCTTCTTCAAATCGTCGGGTTCTAGGCAAATGCTCGGGAATATAGAAAAAGGGCGTAGAAACGTCACTTTCCCTACAAAACAGGGTAGAACATAGGAATTCGCCTAGAAGACGATATTAGCTCATAAAATGGCTTAACAAAGCACAAATGACATACAAAACCGAGCTAAATTGGGGGTTAAAATCATAAAAATATTCACTTATCAATGGGAGGAATCAAGGACGAAGTCCTAAGAGCAGCAATTAGTTAGGGGGTCAACTGGAAGGTCAACGACAGAGGAATCATAAACATAGACATATTTTATTTCCCGAAGGAAAGTATGACAATTTAGATAAGAGAGAAATGATCGGCAAAGCTTTCGCTCAAAGAGGGAGAAAGGCTACAAACGGGGAAAATTACTAAACACTTCACTCCAATAGGAAAATCATCATGTTCACTTCTCGGGAATTTTTGCCAAACCCAAACTATAGCCACATAATGCGAGGGGCTTTCTCGATTTAACATCACGAACTTTGCTAATAGATTAGTCCTCAAGAGAATGTAACTCATCTCAGTTACACATTAATCGTTTCCAATCATTAAATCCCACAAAACTCTTGACAATCACAAGGCCAAAGCTACTAACCTAAATATCTAGTATCCAACTAGCATCAACTAACGTGTATCGACAAGGAAAAATCCACAATCAATAATCCAAATGAAATATTCTTTAATTTATTATAACATCCTTACTCCAATCATTATTACAGTCGAAGCCACAAGCATTGATAATCATATCTAGAAAAGCGTAATTACCACCAACCATAAGATGAATGGGCTCACCATTCCAATTCTCCGATTCAAATAACTTCAAGACTTATTATCTCAAACTTAAGGAAATTTCTCATTTACAAACCACAAAATCTCAAGAGAGAACAATTACAAATTCGAAGTCATATATGGCCAAGCACATGGCGATGATACAACTATTCAAATCATCCAGCTCAATTATAACTCAAGATGCATCGATCTTCCCTTATGAAAATATTTCTCAAACTTTGGTCACCAGTCTTAATTAAAGTAAAGTAAAGTCTCATTTAGAATCCAATATTTAGAGACATCTAATTCCCAAATGATATCCAAGGCAACTATTATGATAATAAAAAAAACTGAACTATCATTACAATAAAGTCGAACCTCGAACTAACACCACAACATCAAGCTCGAAAATCTAAAGCCACCAAGAGAGGATACAACACCACTATTAGGATCCATCCTAGAGCTTAAGTTCTATTTCCCATGATCAAATACAACATGAAATTTGCTCATTCCAAAGACTCATATTCTAACTCAAAAATCCCAAAGTACATTACACTCATTCTCTAAGCCAAGCAAACGAGATATCCAATCCAATAGAGGAAAGATGAAGCAACAAGGAGTTAGGGAACGATAAAGAATCTCAAGAGAACACGAGAATAATCCGGTACGAGATTAGAAGAAATGAATGCTGAAAATAACGAGGTCATAAGCAAGAGACAAAGCATATAATAGAGTTATAAAGATATTCGAGTAAAAAATAATATATGTGTAATACTCCGTATTTCTGTGTACTTGGCACTCGGCCGAGTAGAGTCTACTCGACTGAGTAGATTGATCTGTCGTTTAAGTAGAGTCTTTTGTTCTCGTGTACTCGGCCGAGTGAGTTAGGCACTCGACCGAGTAAGTTGTACTCGACCGAGTACATGTTGTACTCGATGGAGTATGACGGGTTTCGAGGATTAGTCGGAAGGTTGATTAAGGATTAATAAGAGAAATTAGGATTCATAATTATCATTACGTTTCCCAAAGCAAACCCTATTTTCCTCTCAAAAATCTCCCTAATTCCTCAAGAACATCCTTAACCATCTCGTGCCGGATATCTCTTGCTACTTTGTTGATTTCATTGGTAAGTATCTATACTTTGTGATTTGTATGTACTGTTATAACCTTAATTTAATTGGGGGAAAAGGGAAATTATTGGTATTTATTACGTGATTATTGTTTGATTAGGAGGGGACTTCGTAGAGGAAAGATTTTGAGTAATCGTTGTTCGTTGCCGAATTGTCAATAAGGTAGGGTCTCCCTAGTCAGTATTTGCTGATGCTAATTGATGTGATGAGATATTGTATGATACTTGATTGTTTGATTTATTATGATGATGATGGAGTTCGGGATTGAAGTTTGGGTTTCTACGATGGTTACTATGGTTACAGGTTGGTGATTTCGTTGGGAGACGGATCACACCTCGAGTTCGCCCCCGTAGTTATCCCTCTACGTGGGGGATGTGCACATTAATGTTATGGGGTTGTCTTGATGCGGTGAGATGGAATTTCGACGCCTGTAGCTACGATCTAGGGTCAATTGGTGGTTTTTGTAGAGCATGGATGGTAACCCGAGTCTAATTAGGTGACCGCTGCGGTGGCCCTCTGGTTTCTCTTTCCCTTGTGCTTGTACATTGGTTGGTATATACGATTACTGGCCCCGTTATTGTTTTGCAAAACTGCTGTGATCCATTGGGGAATGGTGAACAGGTGATCACAGGTAATCTGTAAGCCGCGTTGGGATGAGGATGGGATCAGCACATCGAGTCATAACGTCTGGTTAGAATTTTCGGGGTCATATACATTAGTCGGTTTATATTACTTTAATACTTGTTGGTTGGATTGTTTGGGCAGATGGTATGCCGTCTGTTTGATATAATATATTTGATTTTAACTATGGATTTAAATAAGTAATGTTTCTTTATCGCTTGATTTGATATGTACTACCTCGAACAACCGAGAGGGTAGCATCCCCTTGTGCTAAGGAGGTCTTGTAAGGCTCTTTGGTATATGGGGGTTTAACAAAGTGGTATCAGAGCGAACGATTTTGGAACCTAAGCCAATGAACTCAACGAACTAGGAGCGTCAAATAAAACGAATCCGGGTAGAAGTCATAGGGAGCTACCGCAAAGATTTGAGAGACGTCTCGGAATCGCACCATTTCCCCTTTAGCTCTTATTCGGTCACCATGGGAAGTGTCGGGACGTGTATGTGTACTTGATGTGGTTACTATCTAATTTTTTAGTATTATATGAAGTGGAGATGAGTATGAGAATGGACGTAAAATGATGGTGATTATGTCAAGCATATATGAATGGGAATTGTTGAACGGTTGCATTATGATTATAAACATGAAGAATGTGTTTATCATTGGCGATACTGCATATATGAATTACGTATGGTTATGTGAAGCATGTATAGGATGCATATGAACTGAATGAATGTGATTTAAGCATGAGAAGTATATTATGTTTGTACCATATGTTATATATATGAAGTATGTATGGCATGTGATATATTTGTATATATGAAAGAATTGAATTGCATGATGAACATGAAAAATATGTATAAAATGTGGCATGTTTAAATGGAGTATGATTTGGAGCTAATTGATATTGATATATTTAGATGATGAGAGCATGTAAATGGTTGTCAATTGTCGTCTTTCATGTGATATGAGGTATGTTGACGAGTGGTAATTTGTTTGATAACAAAAATCTGAATTGTATGAAGTGTGATTTTGGAATGTCTGTCTTAGAACTGTTTTAAATTTAGTTATAGAAGTTATATTGATGTAACTCTAAGAGGAGGTGATAGCTTGTCCTGTTACGGATCTAACGGTAGGTCATTAGCCGAAATCGACTTAGAATTGAGGGAGATATGCCCGTTTTACAAAAATTGGTCAGTGCTGAGAAATATGTCGCACTCGTCCGAGTGCACTTTGCACTCGACCGAGTGTCTTAAACTTTTATTTGTGGATGGTAACAGGGGTTTGTACTCGACCGAGTACAGTATGCACTCGATCGAGTGCGTCGTACTCAAACGTGTAGAGTGTGTACTCGACTGAGTGTCTTGTATTCGATTGAGTGAGTTGTATTTGACCAAGTGGCTTCGCCACAGTGGGTGAATTGTGAAATTGTTTTGTCAATGTATGGTTGTGTTAAGTTAGGTATTTAATCGTCTCGTATCTAATGTATGTGTAAGGAAGTGTCGTCTTGGGGAGTGAGTTTGATGGATTATATAAGTGTGTAATGTTCCCCATGATTGTCTTGTTCTGTGAGAAATGTGTGTGGTTACATGTGGTTATGACGGATATATTAACGAGCCTTGTGAGAGAGAAGGGGGGGGGGGGGAAATCAATTTTGTGATATGAGGGGGGTAATAATGTTGTGTGTTGAGCAGTATAAGGAGGCGTGTGCGTTTATATGATCCTAGAACTGTGTGAGAATAATAATGTAAGAACTGAGGATTGAGTAGAGAGGCATAAGTGGTTACAAAAAGGGAAAATGAGTAAAATATAGAGGGATGTAATGATGATGGTACCTAGAGAGATTTGTTCGCTTGATGTGTAAATGTGAGTTGTATGTGATTGTTTTGCTAGACATTCGGGTTACTAAGAGAAGATTGTGGCGAAGGAATACTTTGGGAAGTATGATATGAGGTAAGCATGGTTTTGAGGTATGCTAAGGATAGATGAGTATAAAATGCGATGAGGTTTGTTGATTGTATGAGCTTAGTAGTAGTAAATTAAGGAAAATGGTGTGATAAAGAAATTATTACGGCGTATGGTTGGAAGGGAGTAGCGACGTGTTGTTGAAGTTAGAATATTGAGGTAATAAGAAGGTAGTCGCGTCACTGGGGGACTAGATAGTGATAGTGAATCTTTGGGATAATGAGTAATTGTAATTTGTGTGAATTGGAAGTATAAATAACGAATTGGTAAAGTGATAAGTGAATATTTGTATGATTTTAACCCCCATTTTAGCTCGGTTTTGTATGTCATTTGTGCTTTGTTAAGACATTTTATGAGCTAATATCGTCTATTAGGCGAATTCCTTTGTTCTAACCTGTTTTGTAGGGAAAGTGACGTTTCTACGCCCTTTTTCTATATTTCCGAGCATTTGCCTAGAACCCGACTATTTGAAGAAGCAAGCTTGACCAAGTGAAAGGCATTTCAAGAAGGTTCACTAATTCGAAAGAGAGAAGGAGTAAAGACAGTTTCGTAGTTGTCGGAAGATCAATCAATTGGGCGAAAGAATTCATCGCCTTACATCAAACCCTATCAACAAACCCGATTGAAGAGGTCAAGGGGGATGATGGAAGTCAAGTCAAAGCAAAGGAAAGTGAAACGTTAGTCAAGAGCTTCTAGATGTCAACTTACCCGATCGGGTAAGTGTGTACCCGATCGGGTATCCTTGCTGATCCGAGCATGGCGGCTTCAACTTCCTATTTTTGTCCTATGTGTTTAATGCCCGACCTCTTCTCCACGAAACCCTAATGCTATATATAGATGCTCTAGCCCCTCTTCTCAAATCATCTCTATCTCATACAACTCACAACAATCTTCTTACAAATCCTCTTTAGAATAATCTTTTCTTTTCTCTTTAGTTTTAGTCTTTCTAGTTTAGATTATCTTCTTCTTTTGTCTTTTGTTCTTAATTTATTTCTGTCCATTTCTTATCAAAACATTAGCTTAGATCAATAAGAATTTCAATTATTGTAGTCTACTTTGTTGGTTACAAGTATTGTAATTCAAGGAACGATTATTCTATGCAAGGGATTTCTATTATCGTTATCACTTTCGTTGTTGATCATCCCTAGGTATTCCCAATTTATCATTTGCTTATTATCCTTTATTGTTTTCCATTTGATTGTTATTTCCTATTCATATCATTTAGATTCATTTTCAAGTTGTTATAATCGTAATTTCATTCCTTAGATTGTCAAATAGCGTCGTTATTATCACCTTATAGGGAGTCTAAATTATTGTCAAAAATAAACTAAACATGCTTATCCTACTTTTCATTGTTAATATCATCTTAAACATAAACATAATCATGAGTGAGTAGTCACCTTTCTAGGGTGTAGGGTAGCCATGTTGGATTGATTAAAAGATGATAATTGGATAAAAAAAATTGTGCCTTTAAAAAATTGTGTCTATGCATTTTGGACTTTAACGATAGTTGACGATTCCTGATCACAATCATTGACTAGTATGGAATTCTTTTCCAAGGTAGACATACGAGATTTGAATAGACAAAGCATGACATGGTAGATTAAGACCTAGTAAATCGCCTAAAAGCCTGCTAGACCATCTGATCTATGATTGTAATGAACACATCATTCTTACGAACTCGCAATGAATTATTTGCATATCCTAAATCCAATTTCATCAATATGTCAATCTACATGTCTGAACCTACTTCCCTAGATGCCTCTCATTATTGTTAAGTCATCATTTGCTTTATTGTTTTCATTTTAGTTTGCTCTTATTTTGTTTTTATTTATGTTCTTTATTAGTTTAGAAGTCAAAACCTCAAAACCCAGAAAATCATTAGATAAAACTCAATTGTGAGACGACTCACAATCCATAGGAAATACCATCTCTCTGAGGATCGACCCCTACTTCCCTAATTACATTAATTTGTTATTAGCCTAGTCTAGGTAAATTATCTTTGCATCGGGCTTGCGACAGGTCCGGTCATAAAGCAAAGGAGTGATTGAAGCAATGGAATAGCGTAGATGGGATGATGTGTATGAACTCATGAACTGATCAGTATTAGGAATTATGAGTTGGAAAAGACAAGTGGAAGACGGGTATTTGGAGGATCATATTTTGGGGTAAACATTAGAGATGCAAAGGGGGATAGTTTAATAAGAAATAAGAAGGGAAGGTGGTAGTCGTTTTGAACGAGAAGGTGAGTGAGTTTGTGATAAAAGAAAATGATATATACTGGTGAATAATCATTTGTGGGCAATTAGTGGTTAGTAATCGAAGAGAATGTGATAGAAAGTTTGGTGGAATCAATTATGGCGTTAGAAGTACTCTAGGTTGTGGGTTGTGCGAGATATATTGGGATTTGGTCATGTGATAATGCGAGCCTCCATGAGTTAGTTAGAATATCGAAGTCTGAGAGCTTGCAGTGTTTCTGTGTTGGGTATATGTAGAGATGTCGCATTTCTATTATTATTGTTTCGTTAGCTGTTGCCTTATGGGATTTAAGAGTAGAATCTAATCACTTGAGATTTATTAGTCGTTATTATTGGGCTCCTTATTCTCTTAGATTTTGGTCCAGAGGCTTGATGGTTGGAGTAATTTCTCGTGGGGATTGAGATGTTTTGACTTAAAGGGTACGAGGAAGTAGTGAGATTTGATTACGGTGTGCTTGAGGTTTTAAATGGCTAAATATCGTTTAAAGGATTGTATAAGGATATAAGTGTTACAATTTATCATGTTTGAGATGGATGGATTCGTTGCCAATGAGGATAAAATTTAGGGTCTTGGGTGGACAAAGATTTTTAGTCGAGCGTTATGTCATGGAGATAGGGCGGGAATTCAGAAGATGATAGGGTATGGTCGTGATGAATCAATGATTTAATGTGTTGTGTTGAGATTTTTGGGTGGATTCGAGGTGAATTGAGGAATGGATGGTGTTTGGTCTTTGGTATGTTAGGATTTTGGTATATTTGGCAGTATTGGTATTAGGGTACTAAGAAATCTTGGTATGATGAGATGATATAAATGAAGGAAATATGTAAGAGTTTAATTATGAATTAGGTTAGAGGGTCTAGAAGCGTTTTAAGAAGATCAGATTGCCTTATAGCAGTTAGCTTTATTCTGTGGAATATCTAGAAAGAATAGTGATTGGTGAATTAATTAAGTGAATTGTTGGTTGGTAGAACAGTTAAGACATTATTATCGACATAGATGTGGAGTCGTGGTCTTAGTTAAATTGTGATGATCGACCTTGTTTATGTGAGAGAATAAGACTAATTGCAGGGTGGTTAGCATGGATGATTTAATAATATTAATGATTTGGGTGTGAGCAAACTTCGGGGACGAAGTTCATTTTTAAGGGAGTAACATCACATGTTATTATAAGGAATGGCTACAAGTTTGGATTTATTAATGTTGAGTATGGTGGTGATGAGTTAGTTTTAGTGATGTATGTGTTTTAATGTTGGGATATTATGATGTGAAATGGCATGTGCGCTGTGTGATGTTGTAGGTACTTCTGGGTAGATAAGGTATTATGTATTGTCGAGAGGTTGAGCTTCTTATGTCTGGTAAGTGTTGTTAATGGAGTTGGGATTCTTGTGTGGGTTGGTTAACGATATCGTTAGGATCTTGGGATTTTAGTAATGGCGGTTGTCGGTGTTGGCCCGAATGTCTTGTAAAGGTACCTCAGTTTGGTAAGGGTGATTTATGTATTGTTGGAATTTTTGGTTATGTTATTATATATGTGACGGTCTTGCGGGTACCTTTAGTATATGATGATACTAGCATTAAGCTTGAATTCTTGGTCTCTTTTGTTTGTAATGAGGGTGTGAATTTCGAGGACGAATTCATTTTAAAGAGGGAAGAATGTAATAGTCTGTATTAGTTTTGTAAGGCTTTCGCTTTATTATTGGTCTTATTTTTTGATGGAAACTTCGTATTGGTTTTGTTCCGAGTTGATATGTCACTGGTAGAGTTCTTGTGTCGTTGTTGTGGTCTTGTGTTGTGTTTTGTTTGGTAGGAATATGAGTAGTAAACTTCGAGGACGAAGTTCGTTCTTAAGGAGGGAATACTGTAATACTCCATATTTCTGTGTACTTGGCACTCGGCCGAGTAAGGCTTACTCGACCGAGTGGATTCGGTACTCGGTCGAGTAGAGTCTACTCGACCGAGTAGATTGGTCTGTCGTTTGAGTAGAGTCTTCTGTTCTTAAATACTCGGCAGATTGAGTTAGCCACTCGACCAAGTGAGCCGAGTAAGTTGTACTCGACCGAGTACATGTTGTACTCGATCGAGTACGACATGTTTCGAGGATTAGTCGGACGGTTAATTAAGGATTAATAAGAGGAATTAGGATTCATAATTATCATTACGTTTCTCAAAGCAAACCCTATTTTCCTCTCAAAACTCTCCATAATTCGTCAAGAACACCCGTAATCATCTCGTGTCGGATCTGATCTCTTGCTACTTTGTTGATTTCATTGGTAAGTATCTATACTTTGTGAGTTGTATGTACTGTTATAACCTTAATTGAATTGGGGAAAAAGGGGGAAATTGTTGGTATTGATTATGTGATTATTGTTTGATTAAGAGGGGACTTCGTAGAGGAAAGATTTTGAGTACTCGTTGTTCGTTGCGGAATTGTCAATAAGGTAGGGTTTCCCTACTCAGTATTTGCTTATGCTAATTGATGTGATGAGATATTGTATGATACTTGATTGTTTGATTTATGATGATGATGATGGAGTTCGGGATTGGAGTTTGGGTTTTTACGATGGTTATTGGTTGGTGATTCCGTTGGGAGACGGATCACACCTCGATTTCGCCCCCGTAGTTATCCCGCTACGTGGGGGATGTTTACATTAATGTTCCGGGTTTGTCTCGTTGCGGTGAGATCGAATTTCGACGCCTGTGGCTGCGGTCCAAGGTCAATTATTGGTTTTTTTAGAGCAAAGATGGTAGCCCGAGTCTACTGAGGTGACCGATACGGTGGCCCTTCGGTTTCTCTTTCCCTTGTGCTTGTGTTGTACATTGGTCGGTATATACGATTATGGCCCCGTTATTGTTTTACAAAACTGCTGTGATCCATCGGGGAATGGTGAACATGTGATCACAGGTAATCAGTAAGTTGCGTTGGGATAAGGATGGGATCACCTCATCGAGTCATAACTTCTGCTTAGCACTTTTGGAGTCATATACATTAGTCGGTTTATATTACTTGAACACTTGTTGGTTGGATTGTTTGGGAAGACAGTATGTCGTCTGTTTGATAAAATATATTTGATTTTAACGATGGATTTAAATAAGTAATGTTTCTTTATCGCTTGATTTGATATGTACTACCTCGGACATCCGAGATGGTAGAATCCCCTTGTGCTAAGGAGGTCTTGTAAGGCTATTTGGTATATAGGGGTGTTACAATATGAGATTGCGATTTCTCAAAGATGAATGCCGGCAAACACTTGCAAAAATCGACGACTTCCTAAATCATCCATCCTTTCAGATAACATGGATCCCCAAACACGAAATCGTAACCCAAGAATAATAACATTCTCTTAACTTCAAAATTCGACACAGCCTCAAAGGTTCCAAAAACCGAAGGACTAACAAAGACTTATCTACACTAGTCCTTTTTCAACTCTTATACTCCACAAGGTAGAACACAGAACAAAACATCATCATCAACATCTTAAAGCATCTCCATCATGGCTCACCTAATCGGTTATCACTTATAACCATAATCCTCAAGTAACATGGTTTAATCTAACATCACAACTTACTACTTCAAACGACTCTCCGATAGATAAGATAAGATCATATCTTTAAATCCAAGAATTATAGCCAAGTACTTTTCCACCAAGCATATACCCAAAAATACACACTAGGAAACCACAACAAGTCACTTAGTCACAAAGGCATTTTACAACTCAAGGTATCATCCAAATATTCTGAGTTATAACCTAACTTTAACATAGGTATGATCCTCAAGACTATCTAATATAACCGAACTCCTAAGTTCAAAAGATCAAGTCACCAACAAGCTCAAAGTCCCAGGCAACTGACTCAATCAACCTCACATCATCAATTATCATGAATCACACACATACACCATGTCAAGTCTCTATGGAATAAAAACCTCCAAAGCATAATACATTACACTCTCCCATGACTCCATCACTCACCATTATAGGGTGAAACTCAAATCTACACAACATTCCTCAAAGTCTCAAAATTCACTCACCCAAAGCCATTACACCACAAATAAAGGGGAAGGTATTCACAAATGGTAACAAGGGCAAGTTAAGGATATAAAAGGTAAGATTGAGGAAAGTGACAAGAGGATTTCTCAAGGAGAGAAGTAACTGGAAGAAATGAAGAAGCATCTAGATAGAGGGAAGAGAGCAAGGTAAACCATAGGCAAGAAAAATCATCGATGAGGTTGAAACACACTTCAATTAGGCTTGTCAACCTTCAATCTTCGGCAACAGGTACATCTTCTAACCATCACTTGATCAATCATAAGACATTAGAACCAAGCAATCATAACATCACTCAAAACAATCAATAAACAAGTTAAAACCTAATAAACTTCAAGCACACTAAAGACTACCACCTTAGGTCCTTAAGTCTACAAATCTCTCATTCATTATTCATTGGTCAAGTTATTTAAGGTTGGGGTGCACGAATGTGCGTCGGGAGCGTTATAGCTGTGATACCAACTGTGACACCCCGCGATTTAACAATAAAGTAAACACATATATTTGCAGCGGAAATACGATTTCTTTTAAAACTTTAAAGCAAAACCCTGAATGTCAATATATTATAAAACCAAAGCTTACTTAAAATCGTTTATACAATTTGTAACTTAAATAAATACAAGGGATCCCGATCAAAACGCAAAAGGGATAGTAAAATAAATATAAACTACAACGCTAAGGGTGAATCGCTGTAAGTACTACGCTCGCTTGCTCACTCATCAAAACCCCATGCAACACCAAAGTGCAACCTGTTCATTCATGAAACATGAATGCCACAGTCAGTGGGGAGGAACTCGGGGTTCTCCCAGTCATATCAAATCAAAACGCACATAAACGCACATATAACCATACTTCATCATGCATACATACATATCATGACGAATACAAGAATAATATTACATAATAGAAATATATATACGCATGTGAATCATTAATCATCTCATCATCATGTATCAATGACTCTGGGAACACTCCCCTTGGCAACCATATGAATCACATAGGGCTTGCATCTTACCATTAGTGACCATATGCTTGAGAACGTTAGGGACTCAACAAGCAAACCAATCATAGGTATCCAATGTTCAATTATACAACTTAACATACGAGCAAACATACGAGCAAACACACTCTCACGGTAAATGAAACGCACTAACATCTGCACTACGCAAGACAAAGACGACTCCAAACTCAATTCCTCTCTATAGGACAGCGATAATAATACAGTCCTAGTCTAAATCTGGCCAGACTCTCGAAATATGGAAGTTTCCTAATTCAACAAGTGGTAAGGCGTGCCACATCCAAGACTCGGTGTAGATACCTCAATTCTACACCTTTCGCCAACCACCCAGTGATGATTGGGCCGCATGTTTGGTACGCGAAACAATTTATGACAGTTCGTAAGTTTATCGTCAAGTGATATCTCAAACACTTGTGTCTACCCCTTAGTCGTCATCGATGCGCCAGTACAGTCGTTTTGACAGTCATTAAAGTTCATTTGGAGTCTGGGTCTGAAACCGCTTCATTTTCTAGAAACCGTTTTAAAATGCCGAGTCGAAACACTCTAGAATATTCTGGATATTTGATTAAATCTTCAAATTCTATCTTTTTGATAAAATATATCTCGTATCTTTTTAAAAGGAAGTCTAGATCTTCCACAATTGCATAATAGAAACGTGGAAATCTTCCTTACGTAGAAGGAATCATCTCGGAAAATAACGCAGCAGGTGTTGCACCCCTTTGAAGGATCGCAGCTCCTGCTGCACCCCTTCCCTAGCCTATTTTCTCTGTTTTTAGAATATTTCCGTGATAAGTTTGAGTTGTTCCAAAACTCTTCACATTTTTTACTATAAAAGGAGAGCTCCAATCTCACTTTTTAGGCACGCGAGTGTCCCGCCCTTCTCTTCTCTCTTTTCATTCTAGACTTTGCTCTAAGCTTTCGACATCTACGTGCTTCATCAATCGACCACGTAAGCTAAGATACTACTGGGTATCTGTCACGTTGCATGCCTGACCCATTTGACCACTTCACAATTAATTCAATCAATCAATCAGTTTTATTTGATCCTCTAACGAGGGCACTCTCTACGTACAATCGAGTCGAGCAATCACTAAATGTTAACTTAGTTAATCTCATTTCTTCAAACATGTAAGTCTGAGGGTGTAAATCCCGTCTTTTATTTATTTGTATTTAATTATTTTCTGTTCATTAATGTAAGATTCAAGTCATAAATAAAGTTCAAAATCGATTCAAAACAAAACCTTTTTACAAATCCTTTTTAGTAGTCGTCAGACGTCAAGGAGAAACGCAGTAGCAGCTGCGCCTCTTGGAAGGATCGCAGCACATGTTGCGCCTCTTTCAGATGCTGACCTGCTCCTGCTTTTCTTCTTCTTCCTCTGGTCCCTGCGATTTTTTTCTTTTTATTCTTTTCATTATTTCCTAAACGTTTCGTCTTTAAGTAAAAATTGGGTCTTGGAGATTCCATTTGTTCATATCAAGTCTCTGGAACTCGTTATTTATACAAATTATAGTAATCAATACGTTAAACCACTTTTACTCGAGCTATAGGTCAATAATTAATCGTAAATATACCAAAGAATGTTAACTGCTCGTGATTCTGACTTCACAGTCAGAATTCCGCTCAAGAACAGACGCAATAAGCCTTGCGCCTCATCTAGAGCATGCAGTTGTTGTTGCGCCTATTCTGGGTTAAATTCTGTACCTGAACTTATGTTTTCGCTTTGACGTAGCTTTAATTACGTAATTAACCAACTATTAGTCGTAATATCGCTCCTAATCTGTCTTTAGTTTCCTTCTTTCCTTTTCTTCAAATCTCCGTTTTGAATATATTTCTGACGTGGATTATGTAATCCGTTGTAATCTTATTGTACGATTTTTTCTTTCTTCCCTTGTGTAATTAATTCTAATTCCCAATTTCGACATAATTGAGTGCTAACTACATGTTCACCGATATAGTCTACTTCACATGCTAGGATAAAAATGTTGGATGTTGCAGTGCATGCATATAATCGATGATATAACAAATACGAACGATGTCTCTAATCATTAGTAGAGGCCGCTATAGAGGCGGGCGGGATTAGGTGTTCGATTAAAATGCTTCCTAATACGTACCCTCACCCGTTACTCCAGATCTCTGTGAACATCCGTGTTGATTGGCATCCACGAGTGTCTTTCTAGACATAGAATTGACCGGACCTGTCGCAAGCCCGATACAAAGATAAATTACCCAGACTAGGCTAATAACAAATTAATGTAATTAGGGAAGTAGGGGTCGATCCTCAGGAAGATGGTGTTTCCTATAGAATGTGAAATGTTTCGCAATTCGGTCTTATCTAACGAATATCTGGGTTTTGGGATTTTAATTTCTAAACTAGTAAAAGGGCATAAAAGAAAACAAAATAAAAGCAAATCAAAATGGAAACAATAAAACAAGTGGTGAATTAACAATGATGAAAAGAATCTAGGGAAGTAGGGTCACACATGTAGATTGATATATTGATGAAATTGGATTTAGGATATGCAAATAATTCACTGTGAGTTCGTAAGAATGATGTGTTCATTACAATCATAGATCGGATGGTCTAGCAGGCTTTTAAACAATTTACTAGGTCTTAATCCACCATGTCATGTTTGGTCTATTCAATTCACGTATCTCTACCTTGGAAAAGAATTCCATTCTAGTCAATGATTTTGATCAGGAATCGTTAACTATCGTTATAGTCCAAACATGCATAGACACAATGTTTTAAAAGCACAATTTCTTTTATCCAATTATCATCTTTTAATCAATCTAACATGGCTACCCTACACCCTAGAAAGGTGACTACTCACTCATGATAATATTTAAGTCTAAGATGACGTTAATAATAAAAACTAGGATAGACATGTTTGTTTAATTTTGACAATAGTTTAAGACTCTTTATATGACGATAATAACGACGCTAAATTGCCAATCTAATGAAATGAAATGACGATTATAACGATACTAAAATGAATCTAAGATAACATGTAAAGAAAATAACAATCAAAATAGAAAACATAAAGACATTAAACAAAAGATAAAATAGGAATACCTAGATGGCAATCAACAATGACAATGATGACAACAATAATAGAAATCCCTTGCTTAGAATAATCGTTCCATGAATCACAATACTTGAACCAAATAAAGTAGATTACAAAGATGAAATTCTTATTGTTCTAGGCTAAGGATTTGATGTAGAAAACACAGAAATAAACTAAGAAACTAAAGACAAAAAGAAGAAGAAAATGATCTAGACAAGAGAAGAGAGGCTAGGTTTCTCTCCTCCTAATCTAGGTTTTCTAATCTAAAGAATATTGTAAGAAGAGAAGAGAAGTGAAGTATGAAGAGATGTGTTGAAGTGTGGTGGCTGAAGCTTCTTATATAGCAGTAGGGTTTCGTGGGGGAGGGGTCATGCATTCATCACATAGGACAAAAAGGAGAAAGTCGAAGCAAAAGTGCGGATCAGCAGAGATCCTCGATCGGGTACACCACTTACCCGATCGGGTAAGTTGTATCCTTGGTCCATTGACTTCTGTTTCATCTCCCCTTGCATATGACTTGACTTTCATTATCCCCCTTGACCTCTTGAGTCGGGTTTGTTGATAGGGTTGGATGTAAAATGATGAATTCTTCACCTAACTGATTGATCTTCCGACAACTGCGACATCGTCTTTACTTCTTCTTTCTTTTGAATCGGTGAACCTCCTTGAAATGCCTTTGACTTGGTCAAGCTTGCTTCTTCAAATCGTCGGGTTCTAGGCAAATGCTCGGGAATATAGAAAAAGGGCGTAGAAACGTCACTTTCCCTACAAAACAGGTTAGAACATAGGAATTCGCCTAGAAGACGATATTAGCTCATAAAATGGCTTAACAAAGCACAAATGACATACAAAACCGAGCTAAATTGGGGAATAAAATCATACAAATATGCACATTATCAAGAAACGAATGGTTATGAGTTTCTTATGATTCAAGTCATTACGTTAGTGTCTTGACATGCCTAAAGTAATTTAACTGTTTCCAATTCATCCCCCATAAAGCGTTGTTGGCGACTCCACAAATGCGATTTTTACGCTTGTCCTTCCCGTGGTCCCCACCCCCCCACCCCCCCCCCCCCCCCCCCGTGTATTACAGTTTGGCGACTACGGTGGGGAAGATACACTTACGTGTTACCCAGGGTGAAACTTGAAGAAGGTTAGAGAATAATTTGTACGAGACAGTTGTCAGTTTTCATTACTCGACCTTCTTAGGTCGTTTTATTCGGCCTTCCTAGGCCCAACCCAACCCATTTCGACCAATCGTCCCTTTCGGACGGTACAAATTCTTATCTGGGCCTAAGGATGGATATCGATTGACGTCAACCATTCCGCGGTACGTACTCATGTTAGTATCGAGAGCTTTCACTACTCGATGAAATGGAATAGGAATCGACCTTAATCATGTTTGGCGAGGACCTCTCCATAGACCCGGGTTTGATTGCTTGGTATGACAACCCACCCTTTAAGCCAAAACCATTTTAAATGCACTCAGCATACCGTTATAATGCATGTGTAAATGTGTTTAACCTATACATGATAACCATTTTGTAAATTTAACCATGGCGAATTTTTCAAAGAATAAAACCCCTTTCAAAACTGTAAAGCATTTTCAAAGGTGGCCTGAAATAGCGCAAAATGAGTCAAAAATATGCCCAAATATCCACTCAAAATCGTCTTTTATCCACTTCGAGTCATCACTCCTACAACCACACTACGGTTTCTTAGGATAAACATTTCAAAACTTGTCATTTTAAAACCTCACTTAGCACAGTGACACACTCCAACTTCACAAGTCGAGTCCTTTTGAATAAGTGTGCTAGAATGGTCGATCGTGTTTTGATTCATAGTCGGTCTCTTGCCTTAGTTTTCAAGATGCCGGGAACTAGTCAAGCAAGTGTTCATCTAGCCGATCCAAACCTGAATGGTAATGATCTAGTCCTAGTTGCGCTCATTCGTCTCCAAACAAGTCAGGACCAAGTTTATGCTCGCCTCAATGCCATTGAAGGACGAGTTGTTAAAATAAAAACTAGGCTCCCTCCTGCAGACATTCCTAATGCTAGTGTGCATGATAACATTCCACCTTTTGTGGGACAACCAGAAGTCAATCCTCTACCAGTTCTTACTAAAGCTGAAAAGCGACTCAAATACCTGGAGGAGCAACTAATGTACTTCAAGGGGGATGACATCTACAAGGAAAATAATCGCAAACATGAAGTTGTAAGTACCCAGTTGCCAACCAACTTCAATATGACTGACATCCTAAAGTTCAAGGGGCACGAAAACCCTTCGAACCACATTTGTGCCTTCAAAGAATATATTGAAAGTTCATAGACCCTAATTAGACTCCTCTAATTAGTTACTAAATTACTTGTTAATTTAGTGTTTAATAAAGATCTATGTAACATGCATGCAAATTAAAATGCATAATAAAAAGTAAGAAGAAATTTCCTTACATTGGGAAATTTCGGTTTATATGGGCACAACAAGAAACACCTTTCTTGTTGTTCTTGTGCTAGAAAGAAATAGATGATCCTCCTTGTAATCTTCAAATTAGAAGACCTCCTTTAAGAAGCACCCAAGAGAAAACCCAAACTAATCACTTAGTTTTTGACTAGAAAACACAAGTGATAAGATGAACTAATATTAGATTTTATTACTACTCTAGTAATAGGAAATATTAGTGTTTGAGAGGTTTTAGAGAGATGAGGATTTTAGTGAGATGTACATGCAAAATAAGAATGAACAAGTAGTCAAATGAACAACAAAATTTGTCCATTTAAAGACACTATGGTCCGGCCAAAATGAGCATAAGTGGCCTCTTATTTTGCTTAAAATAATCTCATGCAATTACTTTGAGTGTAGTAGTGAATAAGACCATGATCATGTGTCATAAACATGACATGATCACATGTTGTAGTGTAATACAAGAAACAACAATCATCATGTTATACACTACCAATTTTCGGCACCCACTAGTGTCATGTGGTCCATTTTGATTTTTGATATTTGTCCCACAAATACTTATAATCATATGTTTAATTATCTTGTATAATTAAGGGTTAATTTGATCATATAACAATTATATGACTCAAATTAATAAATAATATACACTTAACTTTTAAGTGATATTTTATCATTATATCAATATATAATGGGTCCCACAATGCCTAGTTAGTTTATTTTACAACTCCTTGTAAATATAATTAACTAATCACCTCTACTTCAAAGTATGTATAACCTCAACTAATTTAATGAGTTAACTATTAATCATTAAATTAAATCTTATTTAATCGTATTAAAATAAGACGTAAAATTTATTCAGTCAATTATCGTATAATTGACTAATAAACTTATCCGGAATGAGTTCGTAACTCAATTTCCAATAATTAACTCTCGTAACTAAACATATATCAAATATATATATAAAGTACTAATTAATATGCATCGTATACAAATAATTAGATTTCTGTATGGGTCTCATCCT